>CM074488.1:18233124-18263419 GCA_037389245.1 Oryzias sinensis | reverse complement strand
TAAATGCAGATATTTGCGGTTATGCATACAGTACACTCACATTTCATATTAGATTCAATAAATACAATAATTATCAAATAAAGTCCAATAGAATTGGATTTATTGTTTGAGAGGGAAGAAGCAAACTTATATAATCCCCTTCCTGTCGTGTACTTTTTTATGATTAGAAAAAGTATTTATGTTCAAATGAAGCTGTTTCTCCATCAGATTCTGTTATCACCAGACTCTGCTCATAAATATATTTTCTGTGCACTTCATGACTCGACTTAGAGGTGAGAAATCTCTGTTTTTTTTTCAAGGCCAAAACTTCACTAATGGAGCAGAAAAAGTGACCCCTCAGCGGTTTCAGAAACACAACTTTGACATTGAGATTTAAGAGCAGAATCAGCTAAATAAAAAAATAAAAACGCCTGCAATGATTTTTCATAAACACAATAAGGCAGGTTAGTAAAAAACTATTTACATTTTTTGCCATATTTTGATTTAAACAACTGGAATAATCCATTTTTAACACTTGTGGGCCAAAAGTGTTGAATTATTTAGTGTTAAGAAATTTAGAATATTTCTTTCTTCTGGCATTTACTATCCGCGTAGTTTACCATAATTAGTGAACATTTGAATTTTTCTCAAATTTAATTACTGGTTAAAAAAGGCAGCTTGTTCTGCTCTCCTTCCAGGCTCTTCCACATGTGATAACCTGCAGCAGGTCACACATTTTCATATCAGAGAACATGGCAGGGAGCAGCCGTCTTAACATGCTCATCATCTCCAGCCTCATTAGAAGTCACCTTCTGCCTGCCAAGACTGCCCAGTACATCCATATGCTGTCATTATTATTACAGCGACATCTTTTACTACAGATCCTGCTCGGAGAATTTCAATAACAAGTCCTCCTGTCACGTATGGAAGCGTTATCGCTTAACATGGTTTCCTGGAGAGCGTGGAGCCGAGCAGCAGCTCAGATATCATCTTAATTAAAAGTGAACCTTAGCCTCAATCAGCAGCTCTCACTGTGGAGCCATGTTACAGGGGGCCTCTGGGCCTTCCCAGGAAAGTATTTAAAAAGTCTACTTTAGCAGAGCTTGTTCTCTAAATATTTGTCTAATGATGTCATCCATCAACAGCAGAACAGACTAATGACTAGATTTGACAATAAACAAACCTCAAGTTTTCTGTTTACAATGAATGGAGTCTGGTTTTATTTATACAGCAATGTGACGATTTAGGCTTTTTGGGTTTTTTAAAGGCGTGATTATCTATTTAGGAAGTGGGACAGGCAGTATTAAACCTTTTGTCCTAAAAGAAAAAAGTTTCATATGTAAAAAGTTTGTTGAAGAATCAGAAAGTTCATGTGACTAAGGCTAAAGGCAGCCAATGATGCATCCTCTTGTCGATCACTAGATCCATGTTTGCTCTTGTTTTCCTTGTCTGAACCGATTCAGTCTAAACTGTACTGGGTTGCATAGCTCCAATATTGCTCACCATTTTTGTTGCACTGCTAATATTGTGAGGGGTCTGTAAGCTAGGGATGGAGCGTGTAAATGCAGAGCTTTCAGCATTGGGAAGGGGCAGGGGGCCCTAGTTGCTCCGTGGCAACAGTCCCGCCCACAACTCTGAGGTAATTTCTAATGAGCTACTGTCGCTCTGCAGAAACCATGTCATAGAAAACAACAGTTATTACTTTTTGATTTTGGAAAATCAGTACATCATAATTAAAAAGAACACTGGAAAGCTTTTGAAAATAGATCAAGAGATGATCAGAATGGAGCTTCAAGAGGTTATTAGCATAAATAACTGCAGTTCTCTATTCGGTGCACTGGGGTGAAGCATGTCCATCAATGATGGAAGTCTGAACCACGATGAACTGCTTTTTCAGAAGTTGTTTCAGTTGTTGGTTTAATGTGTTTTAATTACAAGCAGAGCAACATTTTTCACTAAATCCCACATTAGAGTCCAAATTTGTTAACCTTTATTATTGTGTTGTTCATTACCAACTGAGTGTGTTAGAGTGTCTCCCCTAAGACTGGTGGCATGTTGTGGGTACACACTTGTGTCTTCTTTAGTTTTGTTTTCTTTCATATTCTTTTTGTTTGGATTGCTTGAAATAAACCATTCCCAAATTCAAATAGAGGAATCTGATGTTCGAGTCATACCAAAGACTCTCAGCATTAAGGGGTTGGATTCGGGGTGTTTAACACCAAATGGTTCCTGAGCACAGCTGTGTCCACAGCTCACTGCTCTCCCTGGGGATGGGTCAAATGTAATGGAGACATTTCACTCACCAAGATGTGTGTGTGTGTGTGTGTGACAACTAACTTTAACTTTAATTATTGGCACTGTGAAGATGACTGACAGGTGGTAGAAAATGACCTTAAAGAACAGCTTTCCGCTGATCCTCAGTGCTCTTCTCTTCTCTTGGTCTCTGTCTCAATAGTTGGTGCTGTTTTCTGGAAAGCTCAGCACCATTGCCAGCATCGTGACCATCTTCTTCCTGCTGGTCTATGCTGCTGTGGACCTGGCCTGCCTCGCTCTGGAATGGGCATCTGCTCCAAACTTCAGGTAAACATGTCACAGTGGATTTCTTCAAGCTCTGCTGTTTCTGGGCCCTCATGCTTGTATTGTGATGGTAAAAGAACAAGAAAAGGACAAAGCTGTTTAGTGCCACTCAGGACAAAGACTGCACATTTCCATGCAACTGTGTTTGCATGTGAGGCTGAGCAGACTGCGTGTTTGTTTTCCGGGGACACGCATAATAATCCTGATTTATAAGAGCTCCTTGAGGC
Organism: Oryzias sinensis; assembly: GCA_037389245.1. Taxonomy (NCBI): domain Eukaryota; kingdom Metazoa; phylum Chordata; class Actinopteri; order Beloniformes; family Adrianichthyidae; genus Oryzias; species Oryzias sinensis. The sequence continues at coordinate 18,260,636 of CM074488.1, read as the reverse complement.
TGTTCTAATAAAGCCACGCCAACCTGAGGTAAGGTGGTGTGTTTGTGCAGCTGAATGACATCATGACACAACCAGCGTTTGTTATTTCAGTCACTTTAGACTTATTTCCTGAGTTATTCAACATTTTCTGTGTGAACTGTCGAGTGAGGCCTGCAGTCAAAAACAAAATGATTTTTTTTGAAGAAGGGCCTCATCACTCGTTGATTAAAACACATTTCACAGATTTCAAGTGTTTGGGGGAGACCGTCTCAGCAGCTTTCATTGCTTTAGGATTGTGACATATTTCCTCCAGCGCTCGTAGTCAGTTGTGCTGCGATGGTGGAACAAGAGTCCCAAACTGCAGGAAACGCTGCAAACATGCAGCGCTGCAAAGGTTTTCAATGGTGAACAAATGAGTTTCTGTCCTTTAACAATGCATCTGAGTGAATGCGTTGTGGTTCAAGTTGCATTTTATGTTTTGCCAGTTACATCTTCCTATACCTCACAAAAACGGCTCTTCATGGAGAGAACAGAGCGAATCTGTCTGATAGCTGCTGCTGGAACTAAAGAGATATGCACCAGAGAAAATCTGCATTTGTCGGTTACAATCAATCAATGTGCAAGAAAAAAATGTTTGCGAATCACAGGATTTCCTATGAAATGCTGATGTTTGAAATGTTTGGGACACCACCCAAGAGTAATGTCAAAAAAGTTTAGGAAAAATGTGATTTTTTTTCTCTTTTTTTGTTTTCCTCGTCTGAACTGGTATCTGGATCCAAACAGTACGGCTGGATATCTCTGATATTGCTCACCATTTTTGTTGGATCGGGTAATGTTAGGTTGGTGATGTGAGAGGCTGTAAGCTGTAGGAAGAGCGTGTAAACGGAGAGCTCTCAGCAATGAGGAAAGGGAGGGGGTGGGTTGCTTTTGCACGAAAAGTCCCACCCAAAACTCAGAGATGAATTTCTAATGAACATTTGTCATTCTGCAGAAACTGTGTCCTAGAAAAGGTTTTCTGATTTTACCTAAAAACTGCATAATCATCTTTCAAAGACCACTGGGAACGCTTTTAGAATAGATCTAAGATGATCGGAGACGGTTCGAAGGGCTTTCGTGATTGAAATCGGCATTTGTTATTTTGGTTAACAACTGTCAAAACCTTCTGAGTTTAAATGTGCACCACAGCCAGCAGCACCTGCAGCTTCATGTCCATGTGGACATTTCTGTCAAATCTTCACTGTTGCTTTTCCCCCTAAAACTGATTATATTGATGGAGCCTCTTCTACGCTTGAAATGATGATGACTAATGGAAACACATTCAGAACCTTCTCTGTTTTTGTCCTTTTTATGCCAGTGAACTGAACGATTCAACGGGTTCAGTGTTATATGCTGCACCAAGTGACCGCTGGCAATTACTGAGGCAAAGTTAGCATCCAAACTTCTCTGGCTGTCCTTTCCAGGGGACGCGGTTCCCCCGGCGTTCCCCGCTGCATGTTATCTGCCCGACTGCCTGTTCTGGGTTCCACCCTGAGCTTCTGTTCCGTTCGTTCACGGTGGCAGTGTCAACAGCCAGTGTTGTGTGTTTGTTGTTTAGATGTTTCTGCTTTAGACTGCAGCTTTTTTCCTCTCTGCTCTCTCTGGCGGTTCCCCACATCTCTTTCCAGGCGAGAAGAATTAAAAGCCATTAAGCTCCCCCGCTGAGAACTGCTCTGTAATTAGCATAACTAATTTAGCAGAAATATTTCTCTTTCCCTTAAATTTGTTGTTGTGTGAAGGAGGGAGGGATGAAATTATGATGTGGCGGAAGAAAATGCCTTCCAAGTGCCTCCGTGTGTCTAAAAAAGGCACACATTTGTGTCTGGATTAAGTTTGTGTGCTTTTATGCAGTATGTCAGTGTTTGGGAGTCCATTTGTCTGTATGTTTAAATCTGTGTGTTCCTTTGTGTATTTGTGTGTGCTTTTGTCTGTCATGTGTTACGCCCCTCGTCTAGTGGCCCAAAATGGACGCAACACAAAAATGAAGCCCCTTCTCCCTCCAGTCTCAAAAGCCAACACACTTAAAGCAGGTTAAGAGATTTGATTTTGATTGACATATTGGAGCTAGAGTATTTACTTCAGAGTGGACCCAGGCCAAAATAACAAAAACCCAAATCTTACTAATAAAACAACATAAACCAAAAGACAATAACTTACCTCCCTAACATAACATAAACATGAGAAAACATGAGTCAAAGTAAATGGCAGTCCACTCCTACAACTCTAAACTCCATATAGCTGGTTTTGGGAGAGGTGGGAGATGTCAAATGAGCCTCCTTTGGTCTTCTTTTATAGCAGGTGTGATTCCAAGTGCGACTTCTGGCAGCCAATCCACTCCTGGTGTTGGAGCACCACACCAATCGCAGCCCGGCACCTGCACACTGACATTTGCAAGACACAAGAAAAGAAAACCACACAAAGAAAACCGTCCTGGGACGTAACACGTGTTTGTGTTTTGTATGTGTGTTTGTGTGTCCTTTCCTCTGACTGCGGTCATGTGTGTCTTGTACACTCAGGTAAAGAGAGGAACAGCCGTCCACTGATCTCTACCTGGTGATCAGCTCTTTAGATGTGTACTTTTGTGGAAATGTTGCAGTTGGTTGATTCTCTGAAACTCGACATCTAAAGAAATTCCACATTTTTCACGAGTTGCTTGCTAAACGCCCTGCACAGGGTCATGGATGTTGTTGGAAGAATGAGAGGATGCAGATGAAAGGGGTAGATGGAGGCAGACTATTTACTGAATCATCCTTAAACTATGCAACCTAAAAGCAAACTACCGGTAGTCTGTTTGGGCAGCATTTCCAATCCCTGACCCCTCTGCAGTGCACCTCACCTTTCTGTCTCAGTTGTAAATCAGGTTTTTCAGCTTTTCCTAGCTCAGCAGAACAAATTTCCTGTATGTGAAGCTGAGGAAAACAGGGAATAACATGATCCGAATAAGGAAATGAGAATTATCTTTGATTAACAGGTATTATTCTGCATCAAATGGTTTCCTTTTCATAAGGTCATTTTAGTCTCCTTGTGCTGTAGCGGTGTTGGATGCTGCCTGACGTAACGTCTCGTACACTCGCCGACCTCTCACTTATAGAATTTGACAGCTCCGGGTTGGCAGCCTTCCTATGGGTGTGTATTTGGAAGTTTCTGTCCCGAGTTCTCAGTTATGACGTGTCATTTGGCTGGAAACTGAACCTTACGTCTGAGTCTTTACTGCTCACTGTTTTTAATGTCTTTAAGAACTCGACTGGCTACTTTTTATTTTTTGCTGTGTCAGCAAAGTGACATCAGTTGCGACAGAACAAGTAGTGCTTGATGAAGGGGTGAGATGGAGGTGACTAGATGGGTGGCTTTTCTCGCTGACGATGGAGGGGCTGCGGGGACAAAAGGGATGGGTGGGGGGAGGGCCGGGCCAGTGGGCAAGCTTACTCATAATTACTCCCACTTTGATGGGATGAAGAGAAGGAGAAGATTGAGGATTGTGGGTAACACTTGTGCTAAGTGATCCAGTCAGATGGAAATAGAAGTTTGAGCTTCGAAGGAGAGCCAGCACAGTGTTAAAGTGAGAAGAAGATATTATTAGTTGGTTGTGATGAGACTGAGGTCAACAACAAAAAGAACATCATCTGACCTCTGTCAATAAAGCTGCCCATCTAGCTGTCATCTCTCCTGGAGTTACATGCCATTTTTTGGCAAAAAAAATGTGTAAAACTTTTCAGAATTCAATATCTTGTCAAAAACAACCAACTCTACAGAAACTCATCTCTGTTGCACCTAAAGACACCAAACGGGGGAGGGGAGTACAGCTGAGTTATGAATGTTTTACCTCTTTTACAAACATCTGCTGGTTCACAAGTTCTGTTTCCACACTCACCATCTTATTATCAATTAACATTTCAGGACCGTAATTTTCCCACAATACAAAAACATGGAGGTTAATGGAAGTGTCAGCGGTGTGGTATTGGATCATAAATCAGGGATTTGGACAGAAATGATCAGATTTGACCTCATGAAGAAAGATCTGCATGAGCAGTCACCTAAACAACTAATCACTGCCCACCAGACAAGTTTTGTTCCTCTAATTGTTGATACTTTATTCATTCCAAATGAGGATTGGCTGTTTTGTTAAAGAAACTGTTATCAACGTTGTTGTGAATAAGAGCTGCCAAAAATGTAAAATAATAATACATTATCCACCATTATTGATACTTTTAGTACTAAAAGACAGGAGCCCAAAGGTTTTTGAGCTTTGTCTGCCTTTATGATTTATTGATTGTTTTGCTGTAGTTTCTTAAGTAGTCAGAATTGCCCCTACAGGTGGATACGGGCTGTCTGCGGGTAAGAAATAGTCAAAGATCTTAGACTGCTCAGTGAACCCGTAGAGAGAAAGTGTTCATGCACATTTATTTCTATGGGCATGCTGCGAGTGACAGGTATTAGAGAAGGCCTATACAACACGTAGGGGTGGAGTAGGTGAGACGCAGGCGGTCGGACAGATTTATCTTCTTTCCCTAAATCCTGTGGACGGCACAAGGAGCCCATTTTTGCTGTTCACGTGTTAAGTGTGTGCTCCTTGGGTTCAGCCTGACTGTTATGAATGAGGGAATTAGAGGATCAGAGGGTAGTTTGTGTGGAGATCCCACGGGCGCCCCACGTACACTTAGGTGTCACATGCACATCCCGTTCATGCAGCATCTGCGCATTGTCAGCAAGGGGCCAGTACTTGCACCTTACTAACCTTGTGGCTTAAGAACACCGTACAACATCATCCCCCATACATTATAAGTACATGCAAATTTCATTAGCCTTACGAATTCTATTTATTTCAGGCACAACAAGAGTACGCTCCATTTTTATGAGGTTCCTTACGATCCATCGATGCAGTCGCTCCTCTTTATGACCCTCCTCCGGCCCGCAGCACCCATACGAATGCACCCCCTGTATGGGTGTTTGTGATTAAGGGTGTGTTGTTTTCAAAGCCGAACATTTGGTAGCAGATTCTGTTCTGGAAGGTGCTTCCACTTACCTGTAAAGCTTCAAGAATCATGACCCATAATGCATTTGTCTCCCCCACCTGATTGACAGGTTGCCGACTTTTCTTCCAGGTGATGTTTCTCCTAACCAACAATAATAAATGTTACACTTGTAGTTTTTGCATTAGCCAGAGCCTGAAGGAGAAGCTGCCATTCATGTCTGTAATTACAGCTGGGACTATTTTAATTGCTGTTGACTTTCAAAGCTTTTATTTTGCAGTAAACAGAAGTCAACTGTTTCAGCCTCCCCAAAACTCTGCACTCCATCCAAGTGTTGGGCTCATATCTCCGTGAATCACCTGCTTGTTCCTATTTAAAACTGACACACACAGACATGCATCTGCGAGCTTTAAGTGCTGTAAACAGAGCTAATGCACTCATTTATATTTTCATTCATGCCCACGCACTCAAACACACAGGGCAGCAGCAAGCACTGGCAGCTTATTATCTGTGTGTAGTTTTGCTTTTAATTGATTCTGTCTCTGCATTAACTCTGCATTTGTTTTTATGCAGCGTTGAAGTCACGCGAGCAAATAACTCTGAAAATATGCATGTGGTGGGGGCAGCATAGGTTTGGGTGTAGTAAACAAAAAAGTCAAAAGAAGAAAACTTAATAATTAAGTCATGCGTTAAATAAAAAAGAAATGTCTGGTTTTAATGAACTAAATCAATAAAATAAAGTCTTTACATGAACAAAGATTCTCTTTTTTATTAATACAAATCAAAGCAAACATTAACTCAAACTGAGGACTGGACTAAGTTTCACAGATGTCGTTGATAATCCTCTTATTTATATATATATATAATAACAGTACAGACCAAAAGTTTGGACACACCTTCTCATTCAGTCTTCTTTATTTTTGTGACTATGAAAATTTTAGATTCACACTGAAGGCCTTAAAACTATGAATTAACCCATGTGGAATTATATTCATAACAAAAAGTGTGAAACAACTGCAAATATGTCATATAGTAGGTTCTTCAAAGTAGCCACCTTATGCTTTGATTACTGCTTGCACACTGAAAGCAGTAATTGGGAACTTTGAAAGTGTCCAACCCAAAAAGGTAAAGGAGTGTCCAAACTTTTGGTCTGTACTGTATGTATGTGTGTATATGTGTGTGTCACTTACTTGTCATTAAGCGATTTACTACAATATATTTTTTGCTTATGTCCATTGATTACCTTTCTGTCTATGCTACATGATGTTTTTCTGATCTTAGAGGTCAGATTTTTTTTATTAAAAATGTTTTTTCCCCCCATTTTCCTGTATCTGAACTGTAACATCTCCCCTCTCTCCTGTTTCCTTCCCAGGCCCACTTTCCGTTACTTCACCTGGCACACGTGGCGTTGTTGGGTATCATTGGTTGTGTCATGATGTTCTAATCAACGCCATCTACGCTTCTGCCAGCATCGCCTTCATGCTTCTCCCGGTTCTGCTGATTCACTCATCTCAGTCCCACTCAGCTGGGGATACATCAGCCAGGCTCTCATTTTCCACCAGGTCTGACAAGCACACACAAACAGACTCATTCAGCCGCACGCGCTCAGTGCTGGCCTGTCATTACTATAGCAACTAAAATCTCATCCCCACCACTTTACAAGAGCCTGTACCTCTGCTAAGCAATCGTTCCATCACATTTATGGAGACATACGCGCACAGACTGTCCCCCCCACAGCCCCCCAAGTCGATGCTTTTACATTTAGCAGATAAACACACACATTCTCCTTTTTTTTTTTTATCTTCCTCACACATTACACCTTGTCATTCCTACAGCAACTATCTATCAAGTTAATATCAGGCTACCACACACATACACACACATCTATTTGAATTTGGCATTCACAGCATCACTTATTTACGGCACAAACAGAGCTTCACATCATTCAGCTCTCCGTGTCCTTTGTCCAATGAGCCTGCAGCTCTGAAGGAGACGCCAGTCTGCTGCCAGGAGGGCCCACGGAATAGAGAGCCACCTTGCGCTTTCCTCAATATGGGACGCAGTCGCAACGTCGCATATCTGATGGACCCAACATTTGTGCCTCTTTTCACATAAGTCAGAATAATCTTTTTACGTTTTATCTTAATGGGATTGTATGTAATCCAGGAGTTTTGTCTTGAACTATTTAGTTTTAGAGAGGGGAATACCAGTCAGCGAGGCTGCATAAATATCTTTGCATTTCTGCCTAACAATGCAGACGCAGTTGTCCTATTGATGTCCACACACCAGATGAACACAAGGAAGGCTTGGAGAGCCGAACCGCTGCCTGATGTGAAGAAAAATCCAGGCAACCAGTTAGAAGTTCTGCATTTTATGGCAATACAGCAAATCTATTACAGACAAAACTTTTGTCCTATAGGTTATTAGTTTTATTCTACTTAATTAACAGAGTCCACAGTAAAATTGCAGTATATAGTTAGAAATAGCATTTATTCAGTTATGATGTTTAATGTAGAATTGAAATATACTTTCAACCATTTTCCTCTCTGCAGGTTATATAACATAAGTGCATCTGATTGGATGTGGGTAATGTGTTTTATGAATAATAGATCATTTCCATGAACTTTAAATGGAAGTCCTACATTATGTTAGCGTAATTTTATAAATGAACCCCCCTGCTGCCTCCCTTGTGGTTTAGCAGTTTTTATATAAGCTTCTCTGATGGAAAGTAAGAGGCAGACCCCATATGTTGGTGTGAAGACGCGTTCTGCCGCTGCAGCCGGAGGCAGCAGGCCTGAACGCCAGCTGAGTGACATTAAACAGAGCTGGAACACACAACCTAAGAGCGGTAGATGGTCAACAACTGCATTTAGGATAGAAAAAGAGAGAGACGGAAGCAGGGAGAGCTTCTTAGATCAGAGGAACAGAAGGGGGTTGAGGATATAAGCAATAAGAAGGTTATGAGTGATGGAGAAGCTAAGTGATAGATGAAGCTGAAGCAGCAGTGAATTGATGGATGGCAAGATGAAGAAATGGAGATATGAAATGAGACAGATGATCAGTAGAGTGGAGACAGCTGGACATTGCCTCTGGGACCTTGTTTTCATGTTTTACTGTAAAAGTTTGTGTGATCATCACAGTGTTTGGTGGATCTTCACGTTTTGGATTGATGGCCATAAAGAGCCGCATGTCGCAGTTGAAGCTGCAGTTAAAACGGCTGTGGAGGTGGACACTTTCTCATCTTGACACATTTTTGGTGTCATTAGCACAATGCAGAGGAGAAAAGAAAGAAAAACGTTTTTAATGAAAGATGTTTGGATTATTATTTGCATTTGTGGTGTTCTCATCCAGTGTTCTCGTTTAAATGGGAAGTTACTGGCTAATTTAGGTTTGCAGGTGTTTTCTGAGGTTTTACCATTGACCTTTTAATGAGAAATGGACTCACTGACTCCTCCCCACTGGCATTCCAAACAGGAAGTGCTCACAGGCTCCAAGAAGCCAAAATCCTATAAACCCATTCACTCTCACACCTGTTTATAACATGTTCTTAATCTTGTTTTTTTTCATATTTTTGCTGTAATGTATGTTATTCAAGTTATAAACTGACCAATCAGATGCTTCAATAAAAGTAGGTGAATCCTGCTGGCCCATTTTAAAGTGGGCCACCTCACTCCTGATTAGTGAATGTGGTTGCCATAGAAACGATACCTCAGCTTACTGGCTACGTCTGGCTCCAACATGTCGGCGTCCCTATTGTGAAAAAATAGTGACTGAATTGACTTCATTTGGTTGGGTGACGTCACTCTCCCTTGCTTTCATAGAGTCGATGGTTTTATAAACTCAGAAACTACCAGTTTCTCTGCCAGAAACAGACTGACAAACTCAGAGCAATGGCATACCAACAAATCCTGATGGGTAAAGGCAGGATTTTAACCATCGCTTGGTTAAAGACTTTATGTTAGTGTGACGAGATGTCCCAAGCGGCATGCAAGATAAAGTCAAGAACGTTTATTTGGAGCGTTTGCAGTTTCAGTTCCTTTGCCACCAAGTGCCCAAGAAAGTGCCAGGGTTTTTCCTGTAACGGTGAAGAATTGCTCTCATGATTTCAAACCTGTAGAATTATTCAGAAAAGCAACTTTAGGAAGGAATGATTAAGGGGATTTAAAAAGAACTACCAGAATGACCACACGGTGAACTGATGAATCCAAGTGTCCATAATACGGATAATGCATGCGCATATAAAGAAATGAAAACATAGAGAAGATCACCTCTCTGTTGATGGTTACAAATCCAAAAAATTGCTTTTTAATTATTAGAAATGGATCTGCAAATCTTCAGAATATTTCTTTGCTTGTATTTTTTAAGTTGTGTTCTCAGGAAATGGTCAGATAAATACCTTGAACGACAGAATTTTAGGGCCAGTTTACAAATTCTTTTAAACTACTTAAAGTCCTTAATTTACAAAAACAATCATAACTGTTAATTTACAACAATAAAGTCATACATTCACGAGAAAAAACACCAAAGTTGTTGTTTTTTCGGAGCCATGCTTGAAGATGAAAGATGTGGAGCATTTTGTGAAGCTTTATTTCCGGATAGGTTTCAAAAACAAAGAAACGATGAACCTTTTGGTGACTGAAATTGGAGCCGGCTTTCCGGGTCAAAGTTGGTAAAGGGAGTTTCATGTAAAATATGAGCTCAGAGACGCTTGTGTAGATGACTGCCACTTTATTCTGCCCTTTTCATTCCTCCAAAAATTAAAGAGGGAGAATGAAGGTTGACCCGTTTTCCCCACTTCTGTGCAGGTGCGCAAGTACCTCCTGATGCTGGATGTGAGGAAGGACCACGTCAAGTTTTGGAGGCCCCAGATCCTTCTGATGGTGTCCAACCCCCGCAGCAGTGTGGGCCTCATCACCTTCATCAATGACATCAAGAAAAGTGGTCTCTACGTTCTTGGCCACGTCCAGCTCGGAGACCTCAGTAAGCTGTTCCCCATCTGCCGATTTTTGGTTTGATGGATCCGCGACATCTTGATGACTTTACACTTTTGCACGGCTCCTCACGTAAACCAGCTCAGTGTGAGAGTAAGACTAACAACTATGTGCAAGATAATTCAGAGATCCTGATGGGATGGAGTTCTTGGACAATTTAACACTGTTATTAAATTTAGTGGAAGCAATGCCGAGAAAAGCAGTTTGTTTTTTTCTTCTGGCCACTGAAACACAACAACTGCCAAAAAAATAATAGGCTTATTGAACCTCTAATGGAATGCATTTCTGTATATAAATATACATCTCTTTGTGATGTGTCCTACCTTTTAGATGGAAGTTGAACTAGTGCACACACAGCACTCTACTAGTGTCTGTTTTGCCCATGGATGTTCTGGTTGCAGGGTCACTGGCAGACTCCTTTCCTGGTTTCTCCCAGGAATGTTGATGAAAGATTGGACCAGAACTCATCAGAATATCAATGATTTTGAGAGTTACACTGTGAAACAAATCATGTTTTTGCTCCTCTTCTATCATAAACCTTTGCTCTACTTATGAAAAATTCGGAAGTGGAGCTACTTGATAAGACTATTCTTATCCAGCATCTGCTGACCCACATTTGAATAATTTTGTATCAATGGAAACAATCAAATTGGATTCTGAGGAGGTCCGAATGAAGCAGAAACCAGAACCGAGCCTGCAGATGCGTTTGCTGGGCTTTTCCGTTAATGCACGCTGATGCTCTGGGGATGAATGATCACCCAAGCCAGCCTGGTTTTCCTAGACCTCCCGCCCACCTCAGGCTTTGTCTGACTGTCATTCAGCCATTGCATTGTGTCTGGCATTCCTCACCCTATGCTGTTCATTTTATTTCAGCCATTTTCACAGTTTGTCGTTCATTCTTCTCCAGACACTTTACCATCTGATCCCCTTCAGTCCCACTATGACTCTGGCTGTCTCTGCGGACCATCTGAACATTAAAGCCTTCGTCAACCTCACACTGGCAGACTCTATTCGTCATGGTGTCCAGCATCTCCTTTTTATATCAGGATTGGGTCAGTCTCTGCAAGCATCACACCACTTTCTCAGGAACAGCTAAGGGTTGACCGTTTCTCTGTAAATAACTTATTAATGTTAATGTCTTAAATGGTGACAGTTTAAAGGAACATCATACTAGAATCTGATTGCACTATTGCCTGATAAGTTCTTATGGTTTATCTTTCACGAGTAAATTTCAAACCCATAAAAAAGAAGATTGGAAAAAAAAAATCCAGAAAAGTTTGCTTCCTGTTGAACAGTTCGCTTTCAGGCAGCTGCACTTGCTTTTCCGTTTGTAGGTGCACAGAGCTGTGCGGGAAAACATTAGTGATGTATCTCACTCTTCCTAACAAGCCTGTGGCTGTCAGGAGCCGCATCACACACCGGGATGCCAAATTAAGGGACTTTCTGAAGCCCTGGGATGTTCTGACAACTGCTGGGTCCTTAGCTGCCGCGCCCCAGTCCCCCACCGCCGTGTCTTAACGGTTGGAGTGTCGTTCCTGATGGTGTGTTGTCGACTCCTGGTCTGTCAGGATGTCAATCTGCAGATCTCAGGGAGAGTAAAGATGTATTTCTACCGGAGGACTCAGGAGGGTCCTGCCCCTCCTCCCCTGTCAGCAGCCATGTTTAGTCACTGAACAGCAGAACTAAACTAAATGTGTCACTAAACTCACGTGATCTAATAATCAACTCTCGTACATCAGCTGAACGTTAATTCAAAGACCACTAATAAGCCTGGCTCTTCCGGAAATCAAACCACCAACCTCAGAACTGTTCTATCACTGAGCCACAGCCAAGAGGGTGACGTTTGTTAGATGAGTTTACTAAAACCTGTTAAAACAAAATGTCCAGCACAGTAAACAATGGAGTGTCCATGGGCTCCTCAAACATATTTAAGCATAGATTAATGTAAAACTATGTTCACACCACCCGCAGCAGCGTGCGTTCAAGTGACCACTTTCAACTAAATGTCCATGTGAGTCTATGAAAATACTTGAAAATGTGCATTTTTCCACATTCAAATCTCTCGCGTCACACACGCAAGTTTTGACTACCGATTTTATGAGGTAGGAAAATTAAACCAGTTAAAATTTGACCACTTTGACATTGCGCACCAAGCCTCTCCCTACTCACACAACAGTGTTACTTTTAATTTTCATGGCGTCCCTTGAGGTGGCCGTATGAGCCTTAAGGGAACTGCAAGACACACCTGCTCTCCTCTTAAGATGCAGACGCTGCTCTCCAAAACCCTCCACGGGCCAAACAACACAAGAACTTGTAGTTTGACTAAGGCTTTATTGGTACGTAACCAATAAAGAAAAAAAGGTTTCATTAGAATCTGACAAACGACTTTCTTATTCGTACCTCATGTGTTGTTTTCTTTCTGCAGGTGGAATGCGACCGAATACTCTGGTTTTGCGTTTCTATGACAACTGTTCTCCAAACGACAGGCTGAACTATCCCATGTCCTCCAGTCAGTCCACCAACCCTTCCAGCCTTAGCCAGGAGCTTGAGGAGCCGCCCCTTTTCCACTTTGCTCTCCTTTATGGGGAGCAGACAAAAAGGATTCTGTGAATTTGAGGATGGGAAAGTTCTCGCCCTGAGGAGTACGTAGCCGTCATCGCTGATGCCATGAAGATGCTTAAGAATGTAGTGCTGGCTCGATACTTCAACAACTTTGACCGATCCCAGGCGCTTTTACCATCCTCCTCTTCTCCCGGAAAGGGCGGAGTGTTTGTTGATGTCTGGCCAGTCAATCTGCTGCGGCCCGACAGCAGCAGCTACGTTGACACTTGCTCCTTGTTCCTGTTGCAGCTAGCATGCATCCTCAACATGGTGAGCTTACGCAAAGCTACACTGCGTCTTTTCCTGTGCGTGGAGGAGGGGAGAAGCGTCAAAGGCTCAGAGGAGAAACTTGGCCAGCTGCTGAAGGATTTGAGGATCAAAGCTCAGGTTTACCCAGTCCCCTGGGACCAGGTGGTGGCTCTTCACTGGCAACGCCAAGGCGGGTGGAGCAGGAAGCAGCAGTCCACTGATCCCCTCCACAGACGAGCGCAGCCAGAGCCGAAGAAGACGAACCAAGACGACATGGCCAACAGCTTCTTCTGCTAACGCGTTTACGCGCTTGTCGGATTTAATTACCTGTCAGCCGTCAACAAGCTGATCCTGGATCAGACCCGACAGCCCCCTGCTGTCCGATTCCTGTACTTACCACGCCCCCCAGCTGACACCCGCGGCTACACTGCATACTTGCAGCAGCTGGATTTGCTTACTCAGGACTTGGGGCCCACGCTGCTCATTCATGGGGTCACGCCTGTCATAACTACAGACCTCTGAAGGATTTCTCTGTGCTGGAGTTCAACCACTTCTCCAAAAGCTTTGACCTCAATGTATATCTTTTTCTTTAACTTGTCATTCTCAATTTTCCGGATTATTTTTGAGGATGATCAGAATGAGATGAATTCAACCGAATCAGATTTGCCTTAAGTGATTACGTCTCTGAACCAGAAGTGCCTTTAGTCCTTTGCTTCTATGAACAAACACTAGGTGCTATGGTGGGACTTGATGGGTTTTATTCCAAGAATAATTGTTTGGTGGGATCTCAGGATAACATTTTCATCATCCATGTGCACTTTTGTTTTCCTACTAAATGCATGGAGTTTTCCAAGAAACAATTTTAGTGTTTACAACAACATGAACTACTGGGATGACATTTTATGAAATCATTTTTGTATTTTATAAAATATACTAACAATGTTGCTCCATAAGCCAAGACTTGAATACTGTGGAAGGTATTTATTGAAAGCAGTGACATTCAAACAAATGGCCTCTCAGGAGGAGGTTTATTGGATGTTAGTAACAGCACCGATGTCAGCTGACTTTTCTCTTATTTTTAGTATGTTTGGGGCATACACTTTTTATGAAACCTAATCCATTTGTTTTATTTTGACAATCAAACACTCTACAGTAAAATGTGTGGGTAGAGGTTCTTAGTTTTAACTCAGATTTGAGGAGAAGATGGAGCTCCATCTTAAATTTGGTCCTTTGTTTTTGATGATTTCTTGTTTTTTACACTACACTCCCGCTTTGACTACAATACTCCACATCATTTCCTGCATTTCTGTGAAGAAAGTTGCAGGCTTTATAGAAGAAATGAAACATTCCGACTTTGAATTACTGTCAAAATCTGAACAATATCCAATAAAATGTCTAAGATTTAAAGTGACTGAGAGAAAAAAAACGTCTTTGTGTCCTTTTTTCACCCCAGCAGGAGATTGGTTCCAAAAGCCAGATGAGAGCTAAGCGTACCTTCGGGGCACTTGGACTGGGTTTCATTTCACTTGAAGACTTGTTTGTGCGTCTCCCAGCACAGAGGGCGGGGCTTGTTGTGCAGGCACACATTTGTTTGAGGCGAAGCTGGCAAACGAGGCCTGAGACGCTGGGAGGGATAGGAGGCGATGCCTGCCACACAAATTACCTTGTCCTCCAGTCTCCCTCACTGCCAGCCAAGCAGAAATGGATTCCATCTCTGCTCTGAGCAGAGCAACAGATTGGAGAAATAAGACCAAACAACTATTGACATCAGTTCAGGAGGTGAGGGGCTGACATTTATCAGAGAGGGAAAGACCTGCGACCCTGAGCGAGTGTGACATTTGTGTGGAGGTGTGTGTGTACAGTAGGAAGGCCGGGTTAACTCTTAGTCTTGGTAGAAAATACAACCCAATGGCAATAAATATTAGAAAAGTGCTTGAATTTAACTGGAAACTAATTAATCTTAGAAAATAATAATTAGATAATCAAAACATGCTGATTCATCTGTTTGTATTTGTTAATAAAGAAGTGTTCATGGCTTGATACTCAAAACTAGCTGTACATTTTATGGCTCCAACGTCTGGTTCAGAGAAAATAAGAAACAAATCAGCCAAGATGAAGACGCACTGATTTTAAAATAGAGACATACATTGTGTCCATGGACTGTACAATAGAACTGGACTGAGTGAGTGCGATTTCAGCCGTAGAAAATGGTTCACTACCGCGTCCAACCAAATGAAGTCAACTCAGTTGTAATTTTTTCAGAGATAAGGTTTAAGGAGCAGAATGAATAATAATGAGGAGATCCGAGAGAAAGAGAGCAGGAAAAAGGCTGCAAAAATAAGAGCTGTGTTTGTGTGTGCGTGCGTGAGTGAGTGCTGCCGTGTTTCCACAGACAATGTGCATCCAAGGTAACCAAACTCATTTAATTTCTAAACTTTAGTGTACTCAACCCCACCAATCCTGAAAGAATGATAAACAAGGACACTGACCTGCACTTCATATGAGAGCATTCAGTGTTAAAGCTGCTGCAAGGCCATAAGATCCTGGAATGAGACCTCTGTGAGATGCTTCCCCAAAGAACTGGGATGTGAAGATTCCTGAGAAACTGCTCTGCCCTCGATGGGGGATCAGTCCGAAAAGTTTGGGTCTCTTGTTATTTCAAAAGAAGCATTTTTGAGCCTCATGGTGCGTCAGCTTGCCCGGGGCTGCAGGCCTTGGGAGGGCTGCTGTTTCACAAGCAAGGCTGAGCCTTTGAGTAATAACTTCGCAGTTGAGCGCCCGAGTCCTAGGTGTCTGCGGTTCGAAGTTATTTTAAAAGGTTCCTCCTCTCCCCAGATTTGAATTGCTTAGACACGTAGGGATCACAGGAAGATAACCACCAATTCTTAGCATACACTACAGATCGACACTGCGTCGTACATCTCACATACACATCGGACTCCTTGAAGGGGTGTTTTGGTGATCTGATGTCGCTGTTGGAGGACGGAGGGCGTCTGTTTTGCCCCACTCCACCAATTTTAACTGCAACCCCTTAGCATATAAACACACTTGTACACACCATGAGGGTGGTGGTCATATCGGACCCTGTCTTCTGCCAGACATGGGTTGATACGTGCAAAGGTTGGGTGGCCCAAGGATCCTGTACTCCAGATCTGGCGGCTCACTTTCTGTACGGTGGGGGGGTCCATAACATCTCAGCTGGGGGGCCCGTGTTCTCGGGGTGTGGGCGGGGTTCCCTACAGCAGGGCACCAAGCTACCCCAAAAATTGTTGCTTATACCGTAGCAACTGAGCCCTGTCCTCTTGTTCGCGCTCTGAGTTTGTCGAGGCTCCCCGCTGGCCAGCTGTGTCTACCCATGTCTGTCTTGGTGGAGCCGGACGGGCGGCTGTCCTGGGTGCAGTGTGGGTTGGTTGTGGGTGGTTTCATGGACCTCCCCGCCTGCCCCCATGGTGGGCTCCAGCGCGGTGTGATGGTTACCCTGGGGCATGGATGCCTGACTGGGGCCTGGAAGGCTGCTCTGTTCATGGTTCAGGGGCTTCATGGACCATCCTCACTGAAGCATTCAATGTGATCAAGTACATATCAGGAAACACAGTCATTCAATTTACATTCTCATCTTTCTATTGAACACGGCATGGTGGATGTTTTATTTGTTTATTTGGAAACAAATCCATGTATTCATGGCTGTTCGCACGCAGTCGGATGGATGTGTGGCAGGAAGTCTTCTATGGATACTGTGAATTTGTATAGATATGCACAAGACTTGTAAATAGTCATTAGGATGCCGCATAATGGTGTGTGTGTACGTGTGTGCATGAGCATCAAAGCATATAATGGAAGTTACGTATGACACCCTTCTCATAACCTTGTTTTATCATCCACACACCCCAAAAAACTCAAGTTCACATTAGCTACGAAAGGCT
The DNA here is from genome assembly GCA_037389245.1 of Oryzias sinensis. Lineage (NCBI taxonomy): Eukaryota > Metazoa > Chordata > Actinopteri > Beloniformes > Adrianichthyidae > Oryzias > Oryzias sinensis. Next base: position 18,243,887 of record CM074488.1, on the reverse strand, counting down.
TATACAAGAACATGTCCGTCACAAGAGGCACTAGCAGCAATATGTGTGTTCATTTGTTGGACAGGACAAAAAAAAAAAATACAACGCAGATCCAACTAACATGATGCTCTTTTCTGCCGTGGAAATGGCGTATTCTTATTTAATGAATTTGTTCTTTCTTTTAGACATAAAACCACAGGTAAAGCTCCTTTTTTACCTCCTCTGCTCCATAAACACAAGTGTCTTCATTAAACATTCAGGGGCCCCACTGTGACTCACTCTCTGTTGACTTGGAGTGAACCGTGTTAATTGGAAGTGTTTGTCTCTTGTCTTTATAGTCACTCAGCTAAAGCTACATTTGAGAAAACTGTCATGCGTATTCGCATATTTCAGTAAGTTTGGATTTCGAAACTGGCAAGTAAGATCATCATTTCCCAGAAGCCTTTAGTGTTGCACTTATTCCTGTTAAAAATAAAGTCAACAAAGGGGCATCACTTTTAAGGTGCTCCTGATGGGACCTGGAAGTTCATGAATTAAACTGCATCGCTGTTGATTGCAGCTTGTAGGATAATAAGCGAAGTAGTAATTCAGCATTGATGTGATGTTTGGGGAGACTTAAAGACTTGCCGATATTTATCTTGTTATTTTATTTTGTTCTAGAGCTTGTAGATGATGTTATAAAGTCAAACTTGTGGATTGTCTAAATTAAAGTCATGGCATTTGAAACATGTTAAGTAACATAACATATGGCAAATGTTTAATTTGATCATCACTAAAATATATTGGGGAAAGTTCTGTAAGCAGATGACACAGCACTGGAGTGCTGCTAATTCGCCCATCAGTCGTTAGTTAATTTATTTTTAGAACATTTGAGGAGCTTTTAAACCCACTAAAATATGTTTCCATATCCAGACATTTACCTGCTGGTTTTTATTATATGATTCACAGGAAAATGCTGCTTTTCCAACAGCTCTGATGAATACATGCAAGCCATGCCCACAGAAAAGGCTTAGCACTTCAGCTCGGGCAAAAGAAAGAAATGTTCTGTTCTGTGTTCAGCAGGAAAGGCAAGGCAGTTTTTATAATACAGACCTACAGTGAAATGATTTATTCATTTTTCAGTTATTTTTCTGGAATGTGTCCTGCTATCCTCCCCTGAAGATAGTTATTAATGAAGCTTATGATGATCCACATTTTCAACAGAGACTTTGGAAGGTTCTCTGTCCAACAGACCCTTTCGTTTTCTATTAAGTTCTTATCTGAAAATTGCCACCTAAACCTTTTGCAGTTGCTTCAGCATGCAGATGGGTTTTTTCTTCTTCACACCATTCTAATTGGACCAGCTTGAACTTTATGGTCCAACCACAAATCTTGAGCATCTCTAAACTGTGCACAACACTGAGCTTCTAGAAAATATATGCGATTGTGCCAAAACTCAGAGCTGAGTAAAGGTAGCTTCCAATTTCTAATTTTACTGATCATCTTTCTGCAACATTTTACTCCTAAGGTGTTAAAATTTTATTCAATCCAGTAAATATCTAAACATCCTTCCTGCCACAACAAGCGCCATGTTGGTTCGGGCTTGAACTCATGATTCGGGAGGAGGGTAGTGCCTCACTAAGGACACGACAGCTGGGCATGGGGAGCGGGATTGAGCCACAACCTTCGATCATTGGATCTACCTGCTCAACCGCTCGAGCTATTGCCAATTCTATTGAAGACTCTCTCCTTATTAGAAGCAGGTCATCTACTGTCTGAGGTGTGAAACATGACACAATTCCAAAAAAAGACTATTCAGCTTAAGTTAGGAGTCTGAGCGTGAAACAGTTTTTCATTTGATCCTTTTGGAGGAACCTTTATCCATCGGACCACTGAGTCAGCAGAGCACTCATAGCTTCCAAGTATCCTCAGTGTACACAGACTCTTCAGTTGACAGACTTGAGGAAGAACGTTCTATCAAAAATCACAAGTTTTATGTTGTTAACTTACATCCTGTTTAGGGAAACACTTAATGCTCAGCTGGATTATTATTTTTTTGTCACGTGGCCTTTTTTTTCTGTAACAAATAGTGAACAATTGTCAAAAAGAAACACAATGGAGCTTATTTAGTCCTCAGCTATCATTGCTGTGACCTAAATGAAGAACAAAAACAGAGCTATTACACTTCATTGCTTTGTCCTTCTATTCTGCTGTGTGTGTGACTGTGCATGTGTATTTTTGTCTTCTCCTCCTTCAGACCTTCATACTACACCAAAGGGTGTTATCACATATGTTCATAGATGAAGATGAAATTGCCCTTCGCCTCTTCCTCCACCCACTCCAACTGTTTAAATCTGGTCATTCTCATTGTTGTTGAGGGAACAAACAAATTACGTCTCCTTACACAATCAAGGCAGCAGCAATCACCGGAAAGGTATAAGATGGAGAACAGAGGGAGACGGCAGCGCCGCAGTAAATTTAGTAAATGGTTATGAGTGTTTGTCTTTGTGTGTGTTTACAGCCAATTAGTGTGCATAATGCTGTGAGCGAAGGTTCTACTAGCCGCAGCGTGAGTGTTCAATGGAGTGTTCCCTCCAAAACACACCCACAGGGTTCATTTAGCATGCACAACTGCACCCAGAGCCATAGGTGCACTTACTAAACACAGCAACTGAATGTCACGCAAACCAAATGCAAGAGTTTTTCTTCGACTCAGAAGTTGGAACTTGAGTTTCACATGATGAGCAGCAGATGCTGTTAAAGACACACGGTTTTCAGATGGTGATTGTCCTCAAAGAAAGGGTCACTGAAGAGACCAGCGTGCTGACATTGTTAGTGCGCAGAAGTGTTTGTAATGCTCGCCCCCCAGCCACTAATAGCTCTTTAATGTGCCGGGATAAAAAGGTTTTTCTAACCTTTGCCTTCTGCTGTGAACACAAGAAGATATTTCTAGAAGCTGACATTATCCAGGTGTCCAAAAAAGGGTCAAAAGTAAAATTTAATGATATATAAGGTCGAGCAAAACTAGATGCTGAGAAAATGTTTGGATCAGACGGCTGTGCCTGTCTTTGTTTAAGTTCTAATGAAACCCTAATTTTAGTTTTTGTTCTTTTTATTAGAAAAAACTTTCAGTAAGATGTTGAAACACTGAAACTGAACTGTTTACTTAAATATCAATCACTGGAAGACCTACTATGCTTAAAATGCATTTCAACTATTTTTTATTCAGATCGTAGTGATGTGTGGGAAGAAACAGTAGGTGAGATGTAAGCCACACGTGCTCAGCCAAGCTCCTGCTCCACTCCATTCTGATGCATTCACTTGCAGACTAATAGAAGCATCAACATCTTTGTTTTCCTTGTCCGATCTGGGCTCTAGGTCAAAGCTGTACGGAAGGATATTGCTCATTTTTGCCTAGCCGTATTGTTAGGTTGGGAGGGTGAGGGGCTGTAAACTAGTGGAAGAGCATGTAAAACATGATGGGAATGGGCGTGCCTACTCTGCGCTAACACTCCTGCCCCCAACTCAGAGGTGAAGTTCTAATGAACTCCTGCTGCTCTACTGATCTGGGCTGTCTGAAGATCAAAAATGGTCAAACCTGAACGGGCACACAGATTGCCCGCACGAAATATCAACCTGTAGAATCTGTAGAGAGAAAATGTTCATGCATATTTTTTCTATGGGCATGCTGCAGGCGACGGGTCATAGTGAACATTTATGCAAATATAAGGGTAAGTAAGGGTGAGGTAGGTACCGGTGTGTTGTACGTATCTTTGAGCCTTAAGACTTCTGCCCCTTGAAGATGCAGCCGCTCCTCTATGACCTTCTATGGACCTGGACAACCCAGAAGACCCACAGCACCCATACAGATCAAGCCCCCGTACTGGTGCATTTGACTATGACTTAATGCCCGTATGCTGGAATTCATCCTGCGGATTTCTATTTGGAACGCCTGAACATTTTGAAATTCTGAACACCTTCTGTCATCCTGGAACGGTGAGGAACACGTCCAAAAGCAGTTTCTGGTGAAACCGACTGTTCTTCAAACTGTCTCATCTGTAGCTGTAGGCAGACATAGAACAGTCCTCAGTTCTTTGACTCCTTATATTTCTGTGGAGCTGAGGAGTAAAACTAATTTGTCTGCGAGCCGGATGTGTTCTGGCGTTGTGAGAGACAGAGGCACTCCCACTCAACAGGAATTTTCCTCCACATGACTGATGAAAAGACCATGTTTCCACAGGTTGTCTGGAAGCTTTAATGCTGTGTAAGAAAGGTGTTTGAAAGGTTCAATGTGGCAAACAACAACAAAATGTTTTATGCCTTTTTTTTTATTGTTGCAGAAAGGAAGCTTCACAGCCTGGAAAGTCTAAAGAAAATCCCCTGATGTTTCCGTGAAAGCAGACTCATATTTAAAGTTCATTTGGAACATTAGATCTTCAAGAAAACAATAATTTTCTCTGTCAAATGCATCACATGCTCGTTGATGGTGTTTGCCTGATGGATGTGAATAAAAACTCTGAAAAAAGTCCGAACATGAAACTGCAGAGTGTGTTTGTTCAGAGTGGGGGGGTATGAGGCAGACTGACACTTTAATGGTGTGTCCCTGGAAGACAGGAACTGTCGCGCGTTCAGTTTAAACTGGGAAAAGGGAGGACTGGACACAGCCTGAAAGTGTGTCTACGGAGGGAAAAGCACTGAGAAGGACGCAGTGATCTTGAGCAGAGAGCTGAAAAGCAAATAAGGTGAGACATCTTCATTAGCTCCTCCTCGGCTCGGGAAGATGGCAACAACCTGAACTTCCCCCATGAACAGGCGATGGGGCTCATCCTCTGCCTTGGAGGGACATTTTAAAATCAGCTGTTGCATCAACCTCCATCTGAAGTATGCATAAATGATATCTTTTAATTAGCAGCTCTGGTGGCACATTTCAGAGCTGTACCTGTGAAGTTTGAGCCTAGAGGCTCTGAATTCAGCTTTTTTCTTAAATCATCTGGTCTAAGAAGAAGGTTGATGGTGAAGAGGGAAGCAGCTGAGCTTCTCCTGCCACATTTGGCTTCCAGGCTCAGAGGATAACAGTGTTATGTTCCATCGAACCGCTCACTTCATCACTTTTATATTCCAGATTTACCGCTTACCAGTGACTTTGAGGTGACATCTCACTAGTTCTACTTTGAGATGAGGAGTTTGTGACATTTTGCTTTTCTTTTTACAAACACAACATTTGCTTTGGCAGAAACAGGAAAATTGATTTTATGAAAAACGCACACATTCAAATCTTCTTTGCATTATATTTTTCCTGCAGCATAGGTACGGCTCTTTCTGATTTCCTCTCCTTATTTTCCTCCAAAAATGGATGTAGAAACACCTTTACCCATTTTTTTTAATTATTTTTTTTTATTTATTATTGCACAAAACAATGTTTGCCATCTGAAGTAATAGATGAGGAAATGAAAGAAGCATAAACTTTGGACAAAGCAGATCAGTTTCTGAAGAGAAAAGGAAAAGAGTTTCTGTTGATGCTCTGAGTAAAGATTTCAAACTGGAAAATGTAATTTCTGTCTGTGACAAAATAAATACAAATATATACAAATCAATACTCTCTGCTATTTCAGAACATTCAACGCTATCTGTGATTTGAAGGCCCACTCTGATCATCCTTTGATCTATTTATAAAGTGTTCCCTGTGTTTTTTTTAAAATTATGATTAAGAGATTTTAGCTTAAATCGAAAAACCTTTGTCCTTTTTCAGGACAGTTTCTGCAGAGCAGCAGATCATTAGAACTTCACGTTCATGTAGTTGTAGAGTTAGATAAGCTCATTCTTCTTCAACAGTCCTGGTACGTTCACTGTCCGTCCTGGAAGATGAGCCCTCCTTCATGTGGACATCCCCAAGGTTTCTTTATTTTTTACAGTACAGGTGGTTAGTGGGAAACACTCACTAAAGGGCAACCGGTAGTTAGTGGGAAAATGACAAAAATATGATCCTATTTATGTTTAGAAGAAGTCCCATAAAAGTTGCACCTGAGTAAAAGTCACACCCCCTGGCCAAACTATAAAAACAATTTAGCTTAAATTTGGGAAAATATGGTACTTAATAGCAACAAAAACCCAAAAGGCCAAAACTTTGGGATGTGTTTTCTGACATAAGTGATTTTCTTGGAGGTTCCCAAATGGCTGAGGAGGTTATTTGTAGGGACTGCAGGTTAATTATGAATTTAAAAAAACTTATACCAATAATACCAAAACACTTCAGACTGTTGTTTGCATCAGATGTTTAGTTGTCATACCTGATTGAATGGTTAAATCGAGGAAAGGAGGGGACCCGTCAGTGAAAAGATCAGGAAAATCCTCATATCCATCAGAGTTTGAAAATGTTCCTGAGGATGAAAAGGGTTTGTACAGTTCACAATGACTCTGTTAATTCCACTGTGTGTGTGAATGCTGAAGCTGAAACTGTTTGACTAAAACGGTGAAGCAAAAGTGTGTGAATTGGAACAAGAAAAAATAAAAGAAGAGATGGAGAAGAAAAAAAACAAAGGCTCCTCTCTGATTGAATCTGCTGAGGCGTGGCATTGAGACAGATCAGAAATCACTGTGTGTGTGTGCACGTGCATGAGCATGCACGGCCTCGTCTGCCCAGAGTGATGTCAGATTGAACCTCCTCCTGTATTTCAGAGACATGCGTGTATTTGCTGATGAGTGTGCGGTTTGGGAGTGTGCACGTACATGATAAACACATTAGCGTGTACATCAGATTTTTACGCAGCTCTGTGTGGGATAAGATATTTACTCTGTGCTCCAGTGTGTGATTAAGTTCAGTTTGAAGCGAGTGACTTTTACGCTACGCTGAGTCCTGAAATCTGCAATCACAGCAGCTCATACGGGCAGACAAAAGCCTCCAATCACGAGGAACAGTTAACACCTCGCTCAGTTTGTAAAGACAATGAAAACCATGAGATTTCACTGGTTGTTGGAATTAGCTTAATACAACCTGAAGCAGATCAGACTGTACAGAAACTAATTACAGCCATGCTCATTAACCTCAACCTTCTACACCACCCACTTCTCTGAGCTGCAACCACCCACCACCAGCAGAGGACTGGTAACTTTCCTCCGTCCTCACTCAGTCCGCCTGATTTGAAATTCCCTGAACCCTGACCAGCAGGAAGATCCAGGCGAATCCAACAGATGTGCATTTATGGATGCAATTCCACAAAAGCAGAGCCAATCAGGATATATGAATGGAGAACAGAGAAGACAACTGGTTGGTTCACCTACTCCTCTGACTCATATACTTTGTTTAGCTCCAGGTTTTTTCTGTGCTTGCTGTTAACAGATGTCTATTCTTTTAGTCGTTGGTGCATGTGTACCCATGTTTTAACTGAACCAGAGTTTCATTGTTTGAGCCAAACAGAGTTTGGACTGCCTGTCCATTCGGACAGCGACAAATTCAGCATCAAAATGATGAGATGTAGGGAAGGGAAGTCTAAATCTTGTACTCTATTTCCAGGTCATCGACCTGCGTACTCTTATGTTTTTGTGTCAGAAAATAGGACAATAGGGGTGGAGCTACCCAGAGCTCTCTGTGGTCACCAAGTCAAGTTCATGCATAAGAGCTTTGAAGAAACATTCGTATCTGAGGAAGAGGAAGCATATCCCAGGTGAACTAAGGCCTTAGTCACATGCACTCAGTTGACCCGGTGTTTTTAGTTTTGATTGTCCAATTCTGTGGAGGCTAATAGAAAAGAGGGATTTCATCTTAAGGGGAGCACATGGTTTGTCTTGAAGGTTCTTTAAAGCTCAAATGACCAACTCAAGAGACGCTGTGAGGGGCTGTAAGCTAGCGGGTAAACAGTAAACAGCTAAACGACGAATAAACTGCTGCTGCTCTGCACTAACTTTGTCTCGAAAACAACACAGGTTTTAATTTAGGCAAAAAACAGTGTAATCATAATTAAAAGACCACCGAAAACACTTTATAAGTTGATCAAAATATAGTTGTAGAGGGACTTTAACCCTTGTGCTATCCTAGGCACTTTAACATTGGGAATTGGGTCATCTAGACCCACTAGACAGTGCACTGAACCTTTTTTCTTCAATGATTTGTGATCTTCACTGGTGTCCATGGATTACATGAAATCTTTCCACCTTTATCCACCTTTGTCATGGTAGGGAGAACACGTCAATGTAAGGGTGGGGTCATCTAAGAGGGCACAAGGGTTAAGAGAGTATCAAACCCACCAGCATGAAAGAGCCTTCACCTTCATACTACCAAACAGAAAGGTTTTTCTGCATCGGCTTTAAAATCTTGAATTATCTTCTTTCTGTGTTTGTTTAGACTCAATCAGCTCAGTTTATATCCTGGGAATATATTTCCCTTTCAGTTCAGTTTATCTGCTTTTTAAAGCATTTTAATTCCAGCTGTTAATTTAAAATGTTTATATTAACATAACTGACACGTTTTTAACATTTGACCCACTTTTGTGAATAAAGACAAAATCCTAAAAGTTCCATTTTTGAAAATGTTTGTGTTTCAATGCTGACTAATGTAATGTATTGATAATGAGGATATCTATCATTTGTTTTTGTCAAAGTCAAAAAAAGCATTCACCGGACTGTGTCAGGCTTTATGTCAGAATGTCTAACTTGAATTACTCATTATCATCCATTTTTAAACCAATAAGAACTTTTCAATACAATTAGATTCTGCATAAAAACTGTTTTTCACTTTTAAAAACAGAACATTTATTTTAAGGAGTACCTTTTTCACGAAAGCTGAGAAGAAAAGTCAACACAAAACAAAACAAAACAGCAACTGGTCTTATTTTAAGGATTTTAAAACAGATTCCTACTTTGGGTAATTTGGAAGGAGAAGCACACAGATATGAGAAGGAGCTGTAATGTAGGAAGATTTTCTGCAGGAACAGCTGTGGTCCTTGCAGACTGTCTGATGAAGATGACAGATAAATCTGACAAATAAATCACAGCTTCCAAGGATATGAAACGTATCCGCCTTTGGAAGCACCAGCTTTCTAATGCCTTCATAGTGTTGGTGTGTGTCACATGTTTCAGTGTTTTCTATACTCATGTCCCCCACACCTACACCACTGACCTTCATCACTCAAACCAAAATAGGAATGCTATTCCTGTGGGTCCATTCTGGATCAGAGTCACATCATCATCATCTTCCTCTCCTCCTTTAATCCCATCCTCCTCCTCCCGGTTCCTTCTCCAGGAGCCTTCAAACACGGGTGTGTGCCTCCTTCTGGATTTATAGGTCTGTCTAACATCTGCTGGAGTGATCACAGCATCACCTCTGACTCACATCCTTCCCTCCAATAAAGAGGAACAGAAACCACAAGAAAGAAGGAAAGAGGATGAAAGTTTTGGAAAAGGAGAATGACAGAGACAGAGTTGAGTGATGAAAGCGCAAAAAGAAGAGGAGATGAAGAAAGGAAGGAGGTGTGGACATGGAGACATTAGAGATCAGATGGATGCATAGGTGGATGGATGGAATAGATGGATGGATTGACAACACGAAAGTCTCTTTGTGTTTTATTTGAGTTAATCTGTAAAATAATTGTTCATTATTCACATCCATCAGTTCCCTCAAGCTTTTCTCTTCTTCTTTTACCCTGACCTTTGAGTTTCATTCCCTCGTTTGACTGTATTTTCCTCGGTTCTTCTCCAAACTTCTTCTGTTTCCTGAGGAATCTGCAGCCACAGCCTCTTGCAGGCAGAAATGAGGAGATTCACTCATTGACAGGCCTCTGCTTCAACTTACATCCTGAGAAACTGTTGTCTCCTCTGGTTTTTGAATTATTCTGGCTTCTTAAACTTCAGTTTCATCAACTCACAAACACCTGAACTTTTCCTAGTTTTTAAATAAGGTGATTGGTTCCTAAATATGTCTTTCACATTTACTAACAGACAATTTAATATTTCAAACATTGTAAGCAGCAGTTTTATGTTTGATCTAAGCCTTCTTTTGGGCATTTTTGTTTCCTTTTTTTTAAAGGAGGTAAACTCCTGAATCTTTATTGCTCTAATCAAACTAAATCAGCTGTTCATCTGTGTCAAATTGTCAATTTGTTTAAAAACTTTTTTCATTGAACCTCGTAGATTTGTTTTTGCTCAACAGTGAAAGGTAAATCCCTTCTTTCCCAAGGTGGTTGGATGCCAAAGAAAACATTAGTCCCACAGAAGCACAAATTATTTCCATCAAACTACAAGTTTCATCTGGACGAAGCTTTTTAATCCAAATGGTCAACAGGCAGTTTCCATAATGTGCTCATATGCAAATGCATTTTTCCGCCTCATTTATTTCAATATAGGAGCATTTCAAAAATTAAACCCATTAGCCAGCAAAGAGCAATACATTTGGAAGAAACTGAGGAACTCTTAAAAAATAACAAAGGAAATAATTTTTGGCCTTTCCTTTTTATTCTGAGAAAAAAAAATCTTTTAGAGCTTAATGTCTAAAAAAAAAGCTGTTTTACAAAATTAGGGAAGTGCTTTAAACCATTATCTTTACAAACATGCAAAGAGTCAGAGCAGCAGGAGGCTGAGCTTCATCTCTTAATATAGATTCTTTTGTCAAAGGCATGTAACAATAGCAGAGCAGGAAATAAACAGATAACTGCTGCAGAAACGTCCTTTTTCATGTGAACAAATAGATGAGGTAGGTACAAATGCACCAGATTAAGATTCCCCAGGTATTACATCATATGAGGTAATAATTAGATACTGTCTTGTGTTAAATTTGCAGTGGTGCATCTGCCGCTGCTGAGAAAGTAAAAGCCCCC
>CM074488.1:18204007-18232624 GCA_037389245.1 Oryzias sinensis | reverse complement strand
TCTCACAAAAACATCTTCAAATCTATTTTGCAAAATAAAATCTTCTGAATGAACATTTCTGTTGAATCAAACTAAAGTAATTACAGAAAACGCTTCTGTTGTTAGTCATTACCGCTCTGTGTGCACATGTTTGGTTCTTCATTGCCTTCACACTGTTCCCAGTGCACTGCAGGTCATTACTGAAGCATCAGGGGCCCATCCAAGCATTATGACCCAAAGTGGCCCCCCAGTGAGGGCAGCAATCAGGAGAAATGATGGTTCTGTCCAACTTCAACAACAGCAGCAGCCATGCCCATGCACACACACACACACATCCACACAGTGCACACAGTAACAGATCTGAGTGTCTTACAGAACAGCATGCTGCAAAATTTAATGATGCTGCATTAAAACCTCATTTTCACAAAGCTCCTCCCATGACGCTGCAGTGAAGCCACTTTGAGGAGCCTCACGGCTGGCAGGACTTCCTTCTTTGGTTTCTCAGGTTTGTTCTGCTCACTGAAAGCTGCTGGCCTGCAGGTTCTCGTGCTTTCCTCAAACATCTTCAGTCCATCTGAGAAAGATTCCCGTTGCTCCAAGCCAGATTTAAAGACCCAAACCTCACTTTTTCTCCTCTTCCTGTCTCAACAGATCTGACACTGTCCTCCAACCTAAAGAGCAGAAGCCTCTACAAACAGTTTTAGATTCATTCAACTGGTTTTATACCTGAAGAACAGAATTGAAGCCTGCAGTGATTTGACAGCTTTTGTTTCTCATCATCTGAACATCAGCTGCTGGAAAAAAGCCTCAAGCAATGGTGAGAAAACAGATGGCTCCTGCTGAAGGAAAGATTCCCGTTTTTCTGAACATGAGTCCTGTCTGACATTTTCCTCCAAAGTGAGGGAACACTGAAATGTGGATTTTTTGTGTGGAACTGTAGCAGACGGAAGTAGGGGAGGGAAGCAGAAGTAAAGTCTGCTTTTAAAATGAAGATCTATTTGTTAGAAGATGTTCAGATTGCTTCTGTTTCATTCACTGAAATATTAATGCTTTGATCGAACTATTCAGATCCAATGTCTAATAAGCAAAAGAAAGCATTTAGATCACGCTGTAAAGATTTGTTTGGCTGAAAAAATGGGAAAAAAGGACTTTCTTCTGTGATGTGAATGTTCCACATAAAAAGTAGGCGGATCCCACCACAACACAAGGAGGGCTCAGGAGGGAAACAGTAGGAAAAATCTTTGAACTCTGAAAATAAACTTTCATTAAACTTCTTTAGTGTTTCTCTGTCCAAAGAAACATAAGTATGAAAAAAAAAAAACTGGACAACTCTTTGTGTTGGTAGATTCATGTCATTATTAGCACGTTCTTAATGTCAGAAATTACATCCAGGATAGATATTTGCATATAAGTTGTAGTAACTGAAATCCTCCTCTGTGTTTTTACCAGGAAAATGGGAGATGGTTGAATAATTCAGAAAGAAAAATAATCCAATTTACCTGAAATTTAAGATTTTTAGATGTTTTTTAATGCAAATCTGGGCTTTAAATTTTAAAGTAGATATGGATCTCTAAAATGCAGCAAGCTGTTTTATTTAAAAAAGAATAATAATTTAAAAAAACAATAGGGAGAGACACACCAAACAAAAACCAATAAAACAAAGTCAAGTTAATATTTCAAAGGTGACTTCACAACACAAATAGGCTACACAAATGTGTTGATTCCCAGCTAGAGAGGATGAAGAAAAATAAAAACCAATAATGAAGGCCTGTGCACGCGGCCAGACGCACGCGGGTCAGGCTGGTGTCAGACGAGACTGACATCAACTCTGAATGAAATGTTTTCCAACAAATAGGAAAAAACATAAATAATGAAGCAGCTTTGATGTTACATTTATGTTACATTTATGCACGTTCACATCTAAATGATGTCGCACGTGCACAGGCTCGCAGTGCGCTTTTGACTCACCATCCTGCCGGAGCTCTGGGTACCGGTCGGTCCAGCGGTTCCCCAGCAGGAATTTTGTAGCGGCGGTGAGTCACCTGCTGCTCTCCATCCCGCACCTCCTCTGCGCTGCGGGCGGTGGAGCGCGCGCGCTGCGGAGGAGGAGGAGGAGGAGGCGAGTCCGAATCCCACAGGTAGAAAGTTGATTCTCGGGAGCAGTTTTCTTTCTGCGGACTTTGATGTTTCTGCAGAGATTCTGGGTTCTCGTCTGGACCCCGATCCTTCAGGAATCCACTGCTTGAAACCCTTCAAGCAGCAACAACCTGAATTTCAAAGATGCTGCAGAAATCTACCCCCAACCCCTGTCACGAGGATGGGGACTCCAGCGCATAGCGGGGACCCGCGCGAAGCTGCAAGGGGAGGACAGCGGAGATGCTCCTCAGACATCCAGCAGCAGCTGTGGCATCGCCACTGTGTTGCAATGCGGGTGCTGCCGCTGGAGCAGCGCGTGTTCCCGCCACACTCACGCACCATCCAGCACGCGGACTCTCACCGCAAATCCAGATGTTTTTAGAGACTGCGGCTCTCCCTACGGAGGAAGGAGGACAGCGGACAAGAGGCAACCTGTGGGAATGTGAGTGTGTGCGTGTGTGGTGGTGTGTGTGTGTGTGTAAGGGGGGGTCTTTTTAGTTGGGAGGTGGGGGCGCTGACATCCAACCGAAAATGATTTTACTTGCTCACAATTATCCAGTCAACAACGCATTTTCATCCACTTGCTAACTTGTGGAACTATCTGTAGCGCAGCATTTGACGCACCAGAAAACGCCTCTCTACCCCCCCCCCATCCCCGCCACAATCAGCAATAGAAAACGGCCTGTTCCTCCAGATCTTGGGCAGATGATGCAGATCATCTGCTGCAGATCAGACTCTTCTGAAGTGGGGGTTGTGAGGCTGTGTGGAAACCATCATCTGTGGAGTTCTGCATCTAAACTGATTTGATTTGAACAGAATTCCTCTGCTGCTGCACTCAGTAAAAGATGCATTTAATTCCTATCAGATGTCAAATTTGGGATCACAACTTTCTCAGGAATCTTCAGGAGCTGGAAAAGTGATAGATCTCATCAAATGGTTGAACATTTTTGTATAGAAAAGTTTCAGCCTTGTGTTGTCTGATGGACTCCTGTGGATTTGCATGAAGTGTGGGTGGGTGGGAGGGGGGTATGTTTTTGTGTTTTGTCATCACACGGATCTTTGCTTTCATCTGTTACTCTCCACAGCTGTTTCTGTTTCGGCTGTTAAGTCCCTCTCAGCTCCTCACTGCAGATCCTCTCGTCCTTAGTAAGTCATGGGTTTGTTTGCTTTTTTATTTTTGCTTTTTGTGTTTTTGTTTATGTTGTAACCCTTGTGCTATCCTAGGCACTTTAACGTTGGGAGATGGGTCATCTAGACCCACTAGACAGTACGCTGAACCTTTTTTCTTCAATGATTTGTGATCTTCACTGGTGTCCATGACATGAAATATTTCCACCTTTGTCATGGTAGGAATAACACGTCAATGTAAGGATGGGGTCATCTAAGATAGCACAAGGGTTAAATAAAGTTTTGGTCTTCTGCTTTGGGGTCAAACATCACCTCAATCCCTGACAGCAGAAGTGGAGGTTTGGTTGTGTCACAGCCTCATATTTACACTTTAGTTAAACCAAAACAGTCAATATCACCCATGGATGGTTCCAGATCCGCTAGAAGTTAAAGAAGTTCATGTAGTTCTCACATGAACACCAACATACAATTTATCTTCCCTGATAATTATTCCTAAAAGTACATTTCAGTCTTTAAAGCTCAAAACTTGTAAAATAATTAACTTAAAAGATTTCGGTTAAGAAAATGTTCAACAGAAAATGAGTTTTACTTTACCCCCCAAAAAGCAAAGAGAGAATCAGGACTCACCGTAAAGTTTGCATAAAGATAAGAGATTGTCAAGACCGTAAACAGACAAACTTTTCACTAACCAACAGCCAACTGAACACACAGAGACACAAACATGAGGTTTGATCAAAGCAACCTAAAACACGAAGGAGATCAGAAAATCAGGATACTCCCCCTTCACACACAAACACCTATCGGACAAGAACACGGTTTTCTCCAACTAACAGGCCTCAGCATTTGCTGCACCTTTGACCACAGATTTGGTCCTGAAGAAGAGAAGATCCAGGTTTAGAAATTGTCCAAATAAGACTGAAACGTCCATAAATGAACTCCTTCCAGCATCATATAGTTAATGACCCAGCGGATGAAAATGATCGTTTTTAACACGTTCTTGTGGCCTTTTCTTTTCATTAAGGAGGACATAAATAAATAAAATTAAGCTGAAAATTGAGTTTCTGAGTATTTCTTTATTCACATCATTGTAAATCAGGAGCACTTAAAAAAACCCTATACCATATTTGTAATGTAAAAAATAGGCTAAGCGGATCACAATCTCCCTGCTCCGCTCCATTCTGATGGACTCACTTGTCGACAGATAGATCTTGGTTTTGCTCGTCTAAGCTGGCATCTGGTACAAAACTGCACGGCTGGATAGCTCCAAGATTGCTTGCAATTGTGTTGCATTGCTAATGTTAGTTTGGGGGTGTGGTGGGAGAGCATTTAAACAGAGAGCTCTCAGGGGAAGGGGGACAGGGTTACTCCACGCCAACAGTCCCAGCCACAAATCAGAGGGCAATTTGTAAGGAACTACTGCCGCTCTGCAGAAACTATGTCCTAGAAAACGACACAGATTTTCTGATTTCTGCAAAAAAAAAAAAAGAAATTGCATAATCAACATTAAAAGACCACTGGGAATGCTTTCAAAATATACCAAAAGATGATCAGAGTGGGACTTTTAAAACAACTATGTAATTAACAATTAAAAGTAGTGTTTATGTTTGTCATCTTATTGTACCAAATAAATGATACATCTGTGTTACATGTTAATGTGATCATGGGATGCTCCATCCCCCTATACAACAAACAGGCTGGCGGATTGCCCCCTGATTGATGCCGGTTTTACTCTCCAGGGGGGGCTCCTTGTTACAGGTCTGTGGTTTAGGTGGGGGCTGCTATAAACAGCTTAGCACGGCCATAACCATAAATCACACCAAGGAGGGTGAAGCTAATGACTCTCATTGGTGTCAAGTGTTTAAGTGCAGGATCCAAAGTCTAATAAAAATGACAAACATGATGAAGATAACAACATCAGCAGCAGCAGCAGTGGATCACTGCATCTGTCTGCACTGCAACAGTCTGTCAATTCAACGCATAACAATGCAGTTTCCACTGTCTCCATTCTCTGGACTGACACTGCTGTCCTCATTTGACCCCAGATTGTTTTATGTGGCAACATTCCCAACTTTAGATCATTTCATCTGCACACTTGCTTGTTTGTTTGCTAATGTTCTGTTTTTGTTACACCGTCTTTATAGTCCAGAGATCAGGTCTTGCAGCTCCTCAGACATTTCACTCACCAACACTCTGTATCCAGAATATCCCAGAATCCTTTCTGTTCACGGCAGTTTACGCATTTGACATAATTTGGTTTCATGCTTTATTGTTATCATGCAATGTGCAATAAAGTACCGGTAAAAGCTCTAGTGCTATTACATCAGAAATTATAACAGAGTATGAAAAAGAAGAAATTAGATTTCTAACACAGACAGATAAAATAATATTTTTTGAGTCTTGTGACAGGAGGAGCTGCAAGCATGCAGACTGGGATTTAGAGCCTCTGCACTGAATTTATCTGAACTTATTCTAAAAACTAAAATAAATCATGGTGTTGTAGCCTAGAGTTTGTCTTATTAAAGAAGCTATTTCTCCAAAAAATTAATAATGTCAAACAAAAGGATTTGGGGGGTTTGAGGTTCAAGATTTCATCCAAACTCCAACTTTCATCCCAGTTTGGAAGAGAATTTGTGATTTTGCTGAAAACAAAGTCAACAATAGTAGAATCTCAACAACCTGGTGTGTATTCCAGCCTTGCCCTCATATTTAGATCTCAATGGACTTCTTTCTGAAAAAAACGTGTTTGGTGGGGGTCAGATGTAGACATGTGGCCCGTCATCATTCTGATGTAAATGCTCTGTACCTGCAGGATAAAGCAGGACTGTTCTGGGAACGCCCAGGTGATCAATCTGATGCAGTTAGAATCCATCCAATACCAAATGAGGATCCTGAATTATGGAGACGCCATGTGTTTTTTAAATAGGGAGACCTTTATAAATAATTGTTAGCTGTGCAGAAACACTGCAGGTGGACATCAGGAGATCTTCTCATTCATTCATGCGGCTTGGCTCTGACATCCACCCTGCAGACAACAGGGAGCTTTGAAAAGTCAATAAAGTAATTTGCTGCTCCCAGAAATGAACCATTCTCCGGTTCCACTCATTAACTCCCCAATCGTGGAGGCTGAGATCATCATCCTGAACCAGAACTATCCGTGTCCCTCGAAGCTTCAGAATCCTATGTTTGACCAGGGCTTAATGGCTCAGGTTTCAATCCTTAATGAAGCCCAGATGTTCCGAGCTGTAGTGACATCATAACTGAAATTATCATCTTTCATCTGTCAGCTTTCATCTTCTCATCTTAGACACCTGGACACATCTGTGACTCATTTTTCTTCAGCAAAACCAATGACAGAAAAGCTCTGATGGTCCACCACATTCTGGCATCAAGATGACTGTCAGGCTCCACCTCCTCCCTGCTGCTGCCTGCTGTCCTGCATCCTACTCACCTGTTCACCTGTCCTCATATTCAGCTTTTCCAAACACACTTTACCCGGTTTAATAGAGCTGCCAGAACCCAGCCCTCCACATCTGAACAAAAAACGAAAATGTTTTGACTTTGTTCATTTAAATTACTGTTAAAACTGCTTTTGATTCAAAAAATATTTGTGTCAATCAAACTTGTAAATCCAGGTAAGAACTCTGTGTGCGTATGCACACGTGTGGGGATGTACACGCTTGTGTATGTAGTCTAAAGACTACTCATGAGACTCATTTATCACTAGTTAGGCAGAACAAAGGCAGAAAGAAAACTTTATTTAGCCTAATCCCCCCCCCCCCCCAAAAAAAAAGACCCAGACTGAAGTTTTTCTGGACATAAAGTTAAAACAAAGGATGTTATGCAGCTTCAGAGAGCCCCCACACCCACCCCCATCTGCCGTATCATCACTTTCTACCCTTGTCTATTTGTGTAATGTTGAGTTGTGTGGGTGAGGACTCAAGGGTAAACAGAGGAGAAGGGTGCTTGACGGAAAATCAACTGATGTTTCTGTTTTTAATAGGATGAAGAGAAATGCTGCCAAGAAGAGACAGGAGACACTTTAAGAAAACACACACACGAAACACACACACCTATGCACAAAAACACACAATACACAGACATTTACACAAACACACACTCAGAATTTTAGTTTGGGTTAAACACTGAATCAAAATGTGAAATAGAAGAGATGCAAGACTTTCCACACAATGTTTTGCTTATACTTGTGACTGTTTCAAAAGATCAGGGACTTGCTAAAATCTGCAGGAACATTGCAGCTCAGTACTTAGAACTTTACTCCATTTGTTATTTTCTGTTATCTTTTCTCATAAAAAAGTAAAAAAGATACTTTTTGTCTATCAGGTCTGCAAATGAGGAGACTTTTTCACCAAAAACAAGTTTCTTCAGAT
Source organism: Oryzias sinensis (assembly GCA_037389245.1). NCBI lineage: Eukaryota > Metazoa > Chordata > Actinopteri > Beloniformes > Adrianichthyidae > Oryzias > Oryzias sinensis. The sequence continues at coordinate 18,224,993 of CM074488.1, read as the reverse complement.
TCATTCTTTAGCTGACTCAGCAGTTTGTGAACTCATTTAGCAGGACTCATGGGAGAAATAAAAATTCCTTTGCTATAAGTTGTTAATATACAGTATAACCTAAATGTATTTGGTAGTTTAGGAAACATATCAGCATCAATGTAAACAATTCAAACTAACTATTTACTTAATTTAAATGCCTAAAGAAAAAAGGCAAAATGTTTGTAGACCATGTTGTGTCCTGACATAAGATAAAATATCCGTTCATTCATTCGTTTGTTCGTTCTTAAACCAGATCTGATCTTAGACCTCCTTTCAGCTGACCGTCATGTTGTAGCTTTTAATTGGGGCAGTGATGTAATCCAGACGAGACTTCTTTGTTTCTTCAGCAGCACCTCTGCAGAGCTGGCATGTCGTTTCTGTAGACGGGTCATGAGCAGAAAATATGAAACTCTGTTAGATCAGTGAGTTGATGAGGAAATGCATTCCCTTTTTTAACACTGCAAATCTTTTTTTATTTAGTTTTATATGAGAACCAATACCTTTTAAAAAACAAAGTAAATTGAACCATCCAGGATGAAGCCTGCCTTCCCCCCGCAGCTGGATAGGCTCCAGCATCCCTGTGACCCTGCAAATAAATGAGCAGGTAGAATATGGATGAATTTAAAGCGAATGATTTCTGTTTGACTGTCTGTGTCTCTCAAACAGCACAGATTGTTGAGGCTGCACTGAGCTGATCCTTCTGTGACCCTCAGACAAACTCCACTTTTTCCAGACAGAAGTGTTGATTTTAATGTAGACCAGGGGTGTCAAACTCATTTTCACAGAGGGCCACATCTGCATAGTGGTTGTCCTCATATAACTTATACATGTAACTAAATGTAATGAAAAATAAACGTACCTACTCCTTAATGTTAAATAACTCATTATTTATTTATTATAACTTTTTAAAGTGACAATAGAAAACATATGTTTGCTTGTTACTCTAGCATAAATCCTTTAAAATTTCGGTTTAGGTTTAAAGGATAGTGTTTAAGTCCTAATGTATAGTTGCCCAATCCAAAATTTCAAGTCCAATCCCCCCTAGATATGAATAAATACACATGTTTTTATTTTTTATTTCAAGAAATTAAAAACTTTTATGCTCTTGGGGGCCACATAAAATGACATGGCGGGCCACGTTTGGCCCGCGGGCCTTGAGTTTGACACATGTGATGTAGGCGTTCACGAAAGGATCAGGAGAAAGGCGGATGTCTCTGCACAGACCACATAAATGAGACGATCACTGATGGTGGATGAAGAAATTTGTCATCCTGCTTTATCCATTTGAGACATTTGACCTTCCAACTTTATCCATGTTTTCTTCAAAATTCTTTAAGAAAGGGCAGTAATACTTTTGCCATTTTGATTATTTTAGAAAAATGTTAGAAAGTAATTTCTTCATGTAGGCATTTGGTTACTCATTTGTCAGGTTTATTTCTTTTCTGCCAAACAGAAGATCCTCATTTGAGCTTTTAGAAACTTGTGGGCCCACTGCTTCTGTCATTTGTTTGGCATGTGGACGTTTGGTCTGGTCAGGTCTGTGTGCTCCGATCAAGTTTGACGTTTTTTGGTCATGAATGGTAAAAAAGCTGGTCTTATGAATACAAATGTGTTGTTGCTTTACCTGAGGAATAATAAATGATGTTTTTCTGAATTGCTGTGAAAAAGTGACATTTTTCTCTTTAGGTTGAGATCTGGGTTTGAACATTACTACTCCCACAAACCACAGGCCAGAAATATTTCACCTAACCTTTCATTTAATATATGATTTTTGTAAAATAAACATAAACCCCTTATTTTTTTTACAGTATTTAAAAATTATCATTATCTTTCAAACTTTTTTGGTCAGAATGTCACTGAACAAATGTAGGTTTTTCCCAAGTCAGAGCTGATCTACTGTTTTTATGTCTGCTATTTCACTGAAGATGTCTGTGGCTTTTCTAATCTAGAAAAATATCTTTTAAATTTTATAAATTGTTCCACTTATGTGACATAAAAACAAGGAGCTTTTCTTCTATAACGGTGGAGAGATGTATTTAACTTTTGATTCTGTGGATGATCCATAAAGTACCAACATTATCTTGAAGAACACTTCATAATGTGTTCACACAGCAGAGGTCACCTTAACATCTCAGCAAAGCTGCCTGTCAGAAGTGCAGATGCTCAGAACAAAAGAACCCTGAAATAAAAGACAGATCAAAGTTTTTTTTTTGACTGTTTGGTCATGAATGAAAAACTTTTGGTTCTTTACTTTCATCTTTGTCCTTGGAGCTTTTTCCACAACAAAAAAAAATTACAATCAAATGTTTGTTAGAAGCTGCATCCTCTGTCTCTATCTTGGAGTTCAGGATCTGCGTTCTTCAACCTGCTGTAGCCTCCAGTAAAAGACATCAACCGCGTCAGTGGAGCAGGAAATAATAAAGTTTAACAATATCAAGGAGGATGAACTGCTTTATGAAGTGTGCATGTAAAAAGTGTGAAAATGTCACTTTAGCTGCTCCCAGCAGAGGGCAGCACTGATTAAATATTGATAGGGCTCCTACCTCCTTCCAGTCCTTCCAGAGCACTTTGATAAATTTCGGTTGCAAAAGAGCTGCTGCAGATCCATTGAGACCCTTTACAGTGAATCATTACTGTTAAGTTCTGGGTTTGGAAAAATCTGATCTCAGCAGATATAAAAAAAAAAATCAGTCAGTCCTACAAACTGATTCTGTTGTTGGAACCATTTCAGTTTCATTTCCATAAATACAATTTTCTGAAAAGAATCACTGTAAACTGCTTGTAATGATACAAACTTTCTTTATACCATAGAGTGTTCCAGAAGTTTGTAAAGTGTACAATTTGATCACATTTTTATAACTATTTCAGCATTTGGGCCAGGGGTGTCAGAATCTCTGACACCTGGGGTCTGGTAAGGGGAAAACAGGATTTCCTCTCTGCTCTTTGCAGATGATGTTGTCTTGTTGGCTTCATTGAGCCACGACCTCCAGCGTGCATTGGGGTGGTTTGCGGCCGAGTGTGAAGTGGCTGGGATGATGGTCAGCACGCTAAATCCGAGGCCATGGTTCTCCACCTGAGAAAGGTAGTTTGCCATCTCTCTGTGGGTGGAGTGTCCCTGCCCCAGGTGGAGGAGTTTAAATATCTGGGGGTCTTGACCGGAGCATGAGATTGACTGGCGGATCGGAGCAGCGTCCGTAGTTATGCGGTCGCTGTATCAGTCCGTTGTGGTGAAAAGAGAGCTGAGCCAAAAAGCAAAGGTCTCAATTTACTGGTCAATCTTCGTTCCAATTCTCACCTACCAAAAGAACAAGGTCCCGAGTACAAGCGGCTGAAATGAGTTTCCTCCATGGGGTGGCTGGGCGCTTCTGTAGGGTGAGAAGCTTGGTCACCCATGGAGAGCTCAGAGTAGAATCGCTTCTCCTCCACATCGAAAGGAGCCAGTTGAGGTGGCTCGGGCATCTAGTCCGGATGCCTCCTGGACGCCTCCCTGGAGAGGTGTTCCGGGCATATTCCACTGGGCGTGTCCCAACACAGACTTTATTGCAATAATGTTTGACTATCCTAAACCCTAACATTTGGAAACAAAAAGACTTTCTTTAAAGGATTCCCAACAACGTGCTCAGAGAAAAGCAGGAGGTCAAAAGCAAAGATCAGGGAACCTCCAGCTGCCACACAAATACCACCTGGACTCACTGGAGGTCAGCCTGATGATGGTTTGGTGCAGTTACGAGCCCTCTCCAGCAGAGGGCAACAACGCAACTACAGATATGTTTGCATTTACCGGTAGTGGGAGAAATCCACTCTTAATTTGACAGTGTTTGTTCACAGATCACGTTTGCACACATGTACATATGTGAACGTATTTGTGTGTCTTTCTGTCTGCGTGCATGTGAATATATATGTAAAAGTAGAGGCATGTGAAGGACAAACTACTGAACACACGTGCTGATAGAAACAGAGGAAATGAAAAGAAACAATTCTGTTTTTGATATAAAACCAGAAACAGGAAGCCAAAAATAAGAAGACACAGAAAAAGGGGGTTGGAGATCAAGGATGAAAGGAAAAGTCAAGAAAACGCAGAAGCAGTTTAGGGATTGAGCAACAAAAGCAGTAAAATGTAAAAGAATGGTACTAAATACAATTATAATAAGAAAAGTTTCAATGTGCTTCCATTTAGGAAAAACTGAGGGGTAAAGTAAAAAGATTGAAAGAAGGATTTAGAGCAAAAGTTACAAGCATCCTTTGAGGTAACATTATAGCATCAAGATAAGCTCATTTCTTGTTTATGCAGCATCTTTTTTATTTGGTTTTCACACAGCTCAATAAATACAAAAAAAAAAAACAACAACAACAGACCAACTTAATATTCTGCACAGAGAAAACAAAGAAAAAAAACACATTGTCGTTAAAAAAGATACAAACCAAACAAAGTTGAAAAATTCTTTATGTACAGGAGTTTCAAAGAAAAACAGCCCACAAATTTACATTCACCGACCACTACAGTAGATAGATTTATTCATCTGAAGGTCCAGACAAACATTCATTCATTCATTCATTCATTCATTCATTCATTCATTCATTCATTCATTCATTCATTTTCTTCTGTTTTGTCCCTTTAGGGGTCACGGGGCTGCTGGAGCCTATCCGGCCACTTGTGGGCGAAGGCAGGGGACATCCTGGACAGGTCGCCAGTCTGTCGCAGAGTCCAGACAAACATCCATCAGCCAAAGAAAATTCTACCAAACGCCCTGAAACGGGCTGATGTCATGTTTGCTGAACGGACAGCTGAAGAAAACTATCTAATGTTATGACTCATGACTCTTCATCTGCACTCAATCATACTTTTGCCGCTGCGTCCAGTTTGCGCTCCAGCAGCTCTGCCTCAAAGACGAGCTCTGTCAATGGAAGACGACGCACAGTCTTCCCAAAGTCTTCCAAATCCAGCTGGATTTAAATCCTGCTCCAAGACTGACAGGAATCTACAGCTTCTCTTGTGGAACCTTAAGCAGAGGCAGCAAAGAGGAACGCTTGGTTGATCCACCTTGTTTCTTCCATTTTCGTGTTCCTTTTCTTCCATCTTTATTACAATCTTGAAGCTGATAAGAGGGTGGGTGTCTGGCATTGGATGGGAGCTCCCAGTGTGAATTAGGTCCACATGGTAGGAGGAGGAAGAGGAGGGTGGGAAGGGTTTGGTATTCTTCTTAGGAGTTCCAACGGATCAGTGTCTTCTGTTTCTTCCCTTCTCTGGTGCTTTCTTCGTTATCAGACCAGCTTCTTTGTCATCTGTGAGGAAGAGATCAGTATATTGTCAACGTTGACTAATGGCTCAACACCAGGAAGCTCATCAAAGCTTCAGTTTAGTGAAACTGTGGCTTTGTCCAAATTACTTCACTACTCACTACATAGTGAACTATATAATGCGTTTGCCTTTTTGTAGAGCTGTCCGAAACTACAATTCCAAAATCGAGCGCCCTAGAAGTTTCCAAGAAGTCTCTGCGAAAAACCAGTGTGCATTGATGCTCACTACATTGGCAAATATAGGCTACAATGCATAGCATAAGAACAATTTTTGCAAAGCTTATTTAAATATCAGTTCGATTTTCACTTCGTGAAATTGATGATCGCCATTTGACCCAAAAAAAAACAAGTTTTTAGCATGGTGTTTGAAATGCTTTTAAAATCCAGGGCATTACATAGTCCCGCACTATATAGTTTTTCAGTAGTTGGGGATTAGGGTGGGAATTTGGACACAGCCTGTGAGCTCTAATTTGACCACTGATATGTTCTCAGGCTGAAACATCTAAAATTTGTTGGTATCGCTTATGTTTTTCTACTGTGACTTCTGTAACACCAGGCTGCTTTAGACAGTTAGGCTAGATTTTTTTCCCTCTCGATTTATCTTTTCTTCATCTCCTAACACTGTATTGTTGGTTAACTTTGATCAAGTCACGTGTTGTGGCTTGGCATCTGCGTTGCTCACCTGCACATTTAGGGCAGCAAGAACCATCGGTGCGCGTGATGTTGGAGCAGCTCAGTATGGGACACTGTTTCCTCTGACACTTGGGGACACCATGCTGCAGGAACGGGGGAAAAAAAAGAAAAAGAAATGATGCCAACAGACGGAGCCAAAAAAGCTAATATCAATTGTTGGACGCTTATAACTGAAGAAATCTCCATCAAATCAACAGAAAAACGTGTTGGAAAACGCTGCGGGGCAGCAGCAGCTCAATCATCAGGAGGGTTTTTCCACCACAGCTAGATGGTAATCAGAATCATAAATGGAGGCTTTGCAGCTTAAGCCAGAAACTGCCATGGAAAACAGCTTCAACGAAAACATTTTATCTTAAAGTGCGCTCAAAAACCATTTAGGTTAATATTATAACTACAAGCTATGCTTCCGAATATTTTCAACATCTTTACTTTTCACAAAACTTACGTCACACCAGCAGTTGATGCACCTTATCTCGCCCACTAGCGGCACCCAGGGGTGCCAGCTGTCACTGTTCTGGTAATAATTCTTCCCGAATTTGCACTTGCGCGGGCCGTCACCCTGCATCATGTCCCCATGCTGCAGGCCTGCAGGTGTCCTCTCCTCCTCCGGACACTCCTTACAGCAATCAGAGGGGCTACGCCTCACCGGGTGACTGCAAGTCAATACTGGACAGGTCAGCTTCTCACAGTGGACCTCCCCTGTAGAACCCTGAGGATTAAAGATAACACGAGAAGATTAATTCAATTCAATTCAATTCAATTTTATTTGTATAGCCCAAAATCACAACAACAGTCGTCTCGATGGGCTTCGAAGTAAAACATGAACTCAAAAGGATCATGAATGCAAAGAGTTCAATAGGAAAATACTAAAATGAACTAACAAACTGACTAAGCTATACTGGCATCCCTGCCCTTAGACCCCCCTTCGTAAACATCACAATGAATGCTTAAAGGTTTACTATAGAAACACAAACACAAGGATGGTTCTTTACCTTGCATGTGCATACAGCACATTTAATGTAGCCAAAAGGAGGAACAAAGGGATGCCAGGTGGTTCCTGGAGCATGCATCGTTTGGTCTCCTTCAAAGTAACAACCTAACAAACAGGGAAGACAAGATTTTAGAGGTCAATCTGTGTGCAGAAATTCTGGGTGATAATGCATTATAAAAGAGAAATGTCAAACAAATTGCAGAAACAAAAAACAGCCGTAATAAATAAATCCATCTAACTAAAAAGCTACCTTCAGGGTGTTCTTCCACCTTCTTTAAGGCCTTCATGTCTTTAGGCTCCTTCCTATCTGTCAAAAAGAAAAACAGAAAGACGAGTGATAAATGTGACACATTTAAATGTACTGTGTCTGAATTTCCTCCAAAAGGAAGGATCAGAGGGAAGATGTGCAGCTATCAAATGTGAACAGATGTACTGGTAATAAGTTCCCTACAGGAGGGATATGTCTGAGGAGGAATGCAGAGGTTATGTAAAGATTTAGTTAACCGTTTGTTTGGCTGAAAGACAAACTGCTATCATTCAGGTCAACTCAATCGAGGGCTTGACTCTTACAGTCAGAACAACAAAAACAAACCGAAATCTGTCAAACTTGTTCTCCACATTTGACCCCTCCTCTGAGGTGAGCCACATTCTCACTCAGCAAGATGGTTTGAACCTCCAATGAAGGTCTCCATGCTGACTGAAAAGTCAGGAGATCTTTAGTGGGTTTGAAAGAACATTTGACCTCCATCTGCTGCAGTTTACTTAGGAACCATAGTGACTCTAACCACAGTTGGACAGTAAGCTGCTGGGAAATACTGTTAATGTTTGGTTTAAAACAAATAAAAATCAACTTATATTAGTCATGATGTTGAAATTACATTGTCTTTTGGGATTTTGATATTTTTTATTTCATATTTTACTTTGTTGTTTAATTTTAGAATTTTATTCAAATAAAAAACAAACTAAAACTAATTTTAAATCAAAGCAAAAGTTATAGTAAGTGGCTATTTTCCTACCATCACAGACTGGGCAGCATTTGTCCTCCGGCTGAATGGTTCTGGAACAAGTCTGCACTGGACAGATGACCGGGTCACAGATCACTGTCCGCTTCTACAGGAAGACACAACAAAACGACAAATCATGAGTGGTATTTTCAAAGAGGAGACATCATTTTCACTTCCTGTGAGTTTGGAGACATTTAGATCTCTGCGAGGCAAGCATGTGTTATTGCATCGTGATCGGTGCCTTGTCTTTACCTGGCAGCTGCAGGAAAAACATGGGTCATAGTTGGGGGTCCAGTTGGAACCGTGAGCATGGTACTGGTTCTCAAAAAAGCAGGTGTGGGGGTCTTTCTTTATCTCCTCAGGGTCCTTCACAAAGAAGTCCCCGAACTCGGCCTCCTCCCCATCTCCTCCAACACCTAACTTGCAGCTGTTCGGGACATGAACCTCAAGAATGGAACAAAAAGAAAAGTTTAGAGACAAAAGCTGTCACAAAGGTTTTGTGGTACATGTTGAAATGACAGCAGGGTTCATGTTTCCTTTTGTGTGTGTGTTTTTTTTTTATCAGAATCAGTGTAGAGTTGTCGTAAAAGTGTTGCCTTTGGCTTTGCTTTACATACTCTTCCTCGTATTTCTCCTTGAGGGTTCATCTTGGTGATGACTTGGATGAAGGCTGTTCCTTGGTCCAGATGTTGCAGCAGTTCAGCGCTGATGTCCTTTAAAACTCCTTGAGCCTGAGGAGTCAGTGTAGAATCTTTTGTGTTTCTGTAATGAGTCTGAACTGATCGTGGTCATCGAACAGGGGACCTACCTGGGAGCCAAAGAAACCTGTCAGCAGCCTCTTGTGTGAAGAGCCGCTGTCCTCCAAATCTCTAATCTCAGCCAGTCCGTGGAGGTGGGCGTTCACTGTGCTGTCATCGGCCTTACTGAGACCTGCAACTATTATTTCATAGTGCAAATGGCACTGTTTGTCTACCGACACCCAGGCGTGGCCAGAGGCTCCGGTTCTCACAGGTGGGGACACAAAGTATCCAGCCAGAGGGGTGGGGAGCTCTGAAGGACACAAAAAAAACCATATTCAAAGGTGTTTAAACTCATGCTTGAACGGCCGCAGAAGAAATCTGACATGAAGTAGAGTGACGGCACTACAAACCATATCTGGGCACATCCAGACCGCTGTATGGCAGTGCCTTGATCTGCCCACGGAGCTCCCCCTCCTGGTAATGTGCCGTGGCCACATTGATGAAGAGCTCGTTCTGCAGCAGCATGTGGATGTATCGAGCCTCCATGGGACTCCAACTGCCCTCTGCCTGACCAGAGGATTTACTGTACTCTGGGGTCAAATCGTAAAGGATGGAGCGCTTGTTTCTGCGCCGGGGCTTCAGCTCAATGGTGAGGCCCAAGACCTCGCTGCTGAGACCCGCCACCTGGACCTGAGGAACAGAATGACATACTGAAGACTGAAAAAAACCCGAGCTAATATTTGAGCTAACCCTTTACACACGTAGTCACAGGGCTCCAGTTTAGAAGAATTAACTACTGCAGGGATATAACCCAAAAAGTGATGTCCATGCATGTGGATGTCAGGTCTTAAGAAGTTAAGCTGAAGTTAAGGCTGAGTAAATCCATGGATGGGTTTCATCATTTCATTGTGTTCAAACTTAGGTCTAAAAATAGAAATCTGAATGGATAAAATAAAGATATTTAGGAGTTAAAAAAATTATAGTTCAATAAATTGGAAAAACTTTGGGAAAAGCGCCCTATTTGTGGTAGTCTGGTCCTTTTTGATAATTTTGTAGCTTTACAGTTCATTTCAGAGGAATTTCCTCTCTGATCATGAGTGAAACTGTTCAAAAAACATTAACATGATCAATACATCAATATGCAATTCTGACACAACTCTATGTTTGCTGTGTGTTAGCAATAACACCCGACCAAATATTTTGACAGGGAACTGTGTACCTTTCAAAAATCGTTTAACCCATGTGCAACCTTGTGTACATCTAGAATGATTCCATGTATAAGGTGCTCTGGAATATAAGGTGCACTGTCGTTTTTTTTGAAAAAAATAAAAAAATAAAACAAACAAGAAGGCTTTTAAGCGTGTCTTACAGTGGGGAAAATATGGTAAGCCATTTTCAGATGTGACGTCACATTCACTGGTTCCAGGTTCCAAATTCAGTCAATGATCTGCTCTGACAGATGTAGTAGACCTGCTTACCTTATAGTCCAGCGTTCCGTTACTGTGGAGGTTAAAGATGGCAGATCCCACACCTCCCGTCTTCCCTGGTGTCAATGTATCTCCGCTGGACATCACACTCTGAATAGCTGAGACAAAAGCAGGTAAAGGTCAGAAGTGTGCACCTCTCAGTCATGATGATGGGGCAGCTCCAGCATGAGGCGAAGACCTTCTTCAAGACATCATCTCCTCAGGTTTATACCTGCAGACTTTTGGGCACAAAAATATAAAACTCTCCAAGAAAAAGCTTAAAGATGAGCTAACCCTTTATGAATGGGGAAACCTCAAGGAGGATTGAGATGAGGGGATGGGTAACAGTGGGGGGAGAAGGAAAAATGCAGGATAAAGAAAAGAACTTTGAAAACGTGAAAAGGAACGATGCCAAAACTACACGATGAGAGGAACACATGATGGGATTGAGTTGTGTGCTGGGTTCAGATTCTTTACACATGACGTCGAGCTGTTAATCACCGCTCTGGAAGAGCGGCGAAGAGTCGCGACCAGCAAGCTGTGACCCTGACCAGACCCGTGTGTGAGACTTTGCAAATGTTTTGCACACCTGCATTGCTGTGCAGGTTTAAATTGACAGCAAGAATAACTAAGAGACATGCTGATCTCCTGTTAGAAGATCGTGTGTCTTCATGTTTTCAGACCCGAATGACCACAGCATTCCTCTGCTGTCGGTGTTTGAGTCATAAATGGAGTCCATAAACATGACAAGACAGAATAGAGACAGAAAGTCAGAGTATTTACAGATCAGAAGGACAAACCCCCCCCCCCCCCCCCCCCCACACACACACACACACACAGAAACATAAGCCAACACGGACACAGACCACATCCTCAGGAGCCTCAGAAGTTTCAGGCTTTTAAATTTTATGAAGAAGATCTCCAGAAACACTTACTGTCACAGGACTTTCTGCTGGTGATGAATCCGGAGATCCGCCGGGGGTCTTGACCCTGAGTTTCTATGGTTATCTCCAGCTGACCTCGATATAACAATAACAGTTCCCGGCTGGTTAAGTTGGTCAGTACTTCTGCAAAGTCTGGATCCTGCAAAAGAATTTGACTTTAGAAAACATTCTCCATAAAAAAAGCCTTCCTAATGCCAAGGATGAAAACTTGTCTTCAGAAAGTCTGAGCTTGAATTGGTGCAACACTGACCGACAAAACAACCTCTTAAAATTAAAGACAGATGAGAGTCTTCTGTTTTGAGTTTGTTCAAAGCAAAGAGAATCAGCACTAAACAAAGATGACGGCAAGACAAGAGCGTTCAAGACAAACATTTATATTACGTAAGGACACTGAGATGGCCAAATTGTACCTCCAGGCGGGAATTGAGCTGCGTTCACAGATGTGACTCATGAACTTTGATTTGAAGCAGACGGATCGGAGCGAACTTCGAGGACGACTGAGTTATTGGGACAGACGGATGAGGGTGTTAAAGAAATGTAGCCTTTATGACTGCAGGCCTGAGTTCAACATAAATATACATGAAGCAGAAACTCACAGCAGCCAAAACAGCAAACTGGGAGGGGCTTCTCGTATTTTGGGAAGAAAATGAGACTCGGAAACGAGGTGGAAATAGAACCACGGATCACAGCGAAAGCCACAGCAGCACTTAGATAAATGGGGACGCTGTGGAGCTGCGTCGCAGCCAAACGAGGAGCATCAGGCATTTAAGTCTCGGCAGAATTAGAAACAGATCCACCTTTCATCAACCCCCCCCCCAAATCTGAGAATACAGACCACTAACCATTGACATGTGTGGGTAAGCAGTGCATCCCCCTCCTCTTGTTATCCCCCCCCCCCCTGACAAAGTTCCGCCCCACACTATTCTTTGACTCTTTCACTGTTTCTTGTCGTGTCTGTGGATGGTTAGCCAGGGTCAGAGGCATGACGGAAAACCAAGATGTGGCAACTAATCCACATCAGTTCCCATGAGTGTGTGTGTGTGTGGCGGTGGTGGTGGTGGTGGGGTTTTGACTGTGCTTAGTCAAAAACCCCAAAAAGTAAACTCTAAGAAAATGAGTTGGCAATAAATTCCTGAATATGTCTGTCCTGCAGCAGTCCTGGACTGAAGGACCAGATTGTTTACACAATATTTCTTTCTTACTGCGCCGATGAGTGAAAATTTCCCCCCCGTCACATACTCAAAAACTAGGCAAAATTTGCACACACCTTGTATCCAGTGAAAATGAATTTTTGACATAATTGACGACCACCCCCAAAATGATGACATCACAGTGGGAGAAACTTTTAAAAAAAATTAGTGGGATCCAAAATCTCATATGGGTTTACAAAAAATATATTTATTTTATTTAACTGTTTTTTTTATATCAGCAAAAATTGGATTTTACTATTTTGCCTGCAGTGTCACTCACATGGGAGGTGATATTGGCCCTGATCTCTCTCAGGACGCGCTGGCGGTGCACCAGCTGGACCCGGATGGGCACCATCACAGGCTCTGGGAACAAACAGAGAGGAAATTATGACTTTTTTGAGGCTTTGTTTTAAACATTTGTGTAAAAAAATACCATCAATCCAAGGTTTTTGCTTAACTTGAATCAAAGCTTTATTATGAAGCAAGTGGGTCAGAACTTAGCTGTTAAGATGCAGGCGGACAAATGTGGTAATGTTTAGTAAACATTCAAAATGTCATTATTTTTGATGTTTTGCTGTTGCTGCTCTGCTTCAGTTTTGATGTGGTGAAAATCCATCTGCTCCAGATGCAGCGCTGCATCAATTCTTTGTAATATTTGCAATGAATGTCAAAAGTGTTTCCATGTCAGGAGTTCACCAGCAGATTCTGGATTACTTCTTCTTCTTTACAAACTTTCTTTACATGAGATGAAAAATGGACTTCATTTGCGAATCCTCCTGGAACATCTGATTTTAAAAAGTGACCTCTGAAAAAGGTTAGAGTGTAGAGCCCTGACCTGTAGCATCTCTATCAAAAACTTCTCCTCTCAGTGTGTCCTCCTCTTCCTCTCACCTTTGTGCTTGATGAGACCCTGCATGATGAGGATGAAGTGGAGGTTGTTCTCGCTGTCACTTAAGGTCAACATGGCGATCCCTCCCATTCCCGAGTTCTCCTTCTCTGATGTCAGGATTGAACTGACCGTCTCTGCACAGTCCCAGAGCAGATCATCAGAAAGTCTGTCTTTTTTCCAAAGGAAACCCACACTTTTACACTGCATGAATCCACGGCACTAACTCACCAGCGAACAGCGCCCTGTGTTTGATGATCTTCCCCTCCAGTTCTCCCCCTCTACTCCCAGACGTGGCCATGCTGATGCGCATTTGTTCGGACTGCAGCTGTCTCAGGAGAGGCTTGGCCACGTTCTTCCACACTCCACAGATCTACAGAAGAACACACATGCAGGTACTGTTTGGTGCTTTTGTGGTCCTGCTGAGAACATTTACCCACAAAAAAAATATTTTGGGATTTTTCAGTTTCTCAAATCAAGTCAAATCAAACCACATGAAAACATCAAATCTGCTCTCAAGTTTTGGCTGCAAGGCTTGAACTCAAAACCACGACTCCTTCAGACTCGGGGGAGGAAATGTGGCTGTTTGCCCGCACCTCATAACTTTGGCTTCATGGGTAATCTCTATTCTAATTAGCAATGCTCTCTGTCTCCCTGCAAGGCCATGATGTCACATGTGAAAAATTCTCCTTCCTTCCAATGTTCTGCTCAGCAACCCCCCCCCCCCCCCCCCATCTTCCTTTCAGTGTTTTCTTTGCAGTCCTGCTCTACTCGATGCTAACATCTATCAAAAAACAACCAAAAGCCAGTTTCAGGGGCTGCAGCCGCCCTGAACACAGGTCAGAAACGAAGTGCAGAGACACCAGTGAACATCAGTCCATAAAACATCTGTGGATCCATCAGTTCACTGATTGCTGCAGGTGATGTTTGAGAAGTCTTAGCCCTACAGCTGAAGACTGAAATCAGACGCTTATTTAGCCAGCAGGCGAGTGACTCATAATAACTCATAATAACTGCAATCAGACTGACTTTACAATGTTTAGAATTGGGCAACAAAGAGGAAGAGAAGTGTCCCTGTGTTTATATGTGTGTGTTATTATTTATTGTTACATAGTGAGTTATGAGTTCTGGTTTCTCTGACTTCTAGAACTCACACATGTTCAACCAGAAGATGAGATGGTTCTTCTTACCATGTCTGACGGCTCCTTGGGGATTTTATATTCAAATGCAGTGGTCCCATCGGAGTCCATGAAGACCACCTTAGTGGGGCGGCTCGTTCTGCAAAAGACAGAGTCAGAGATGCAAACATAATTCAAGTTACAGTTAGTAGCACCCATGATTTACTCACTTTGGCAAAAAAATTAACACTAGTATTATTTACACAGAAAGAAATAGTTTCGTTGAACAAAACTAAAAAGTATTCGTTTTCATTCATGTGTTTTAATAGAGCTTTTTTTTTTTTAAGAAAACTTTTAGGCTTTCTTGCCAGCAGAACTCATCATTTCAATGTCTAAAACCAACTCAGTAGCCTTGTGGTAGAGTGTCCACCCTGAGACTGGTTTAAATCTACAGTCGAGTCATACCAAAGACCCCAAAAAGGGTACCCAGTATCTCCCTGACATTCAGCATTAAGTGGTTGGATTGGGGGATTAAACCACCAAAATGGTTCCTGAGCGCTGCTGTTTCTGAAGTTCACCACGCCCCCAGGGGATGGGTCAAATGCAGAGAACAGACTTCATACATGTATGTGACAGCTAATGGGACTTTTTAAGTCACATCTACTCAAAATCTTTTATTTTCATGTTTGGAACTTTAACACCCACTCTCAATTGGTCTTTGTTGTAGCTGGAGCTGACATAGCCTCCTGACTACCAGCAATGCAAATGTGTGAGGTGTACAAGACATCTCTAAACCTGAATATCTCATAAGTACTGCATCCTACTGAATGAACTCCTTCTGGTATCTACAGAGGACATTTGGGGCTTTTAAGTGATGCCAAATAGGGGTGGGGCTCTGGCAATTGTAGTTTTGGTGGATTTAAAAAACTAGCTAAATAAAATGTTATTTCTTCGGTAGTCAGGAGAATATTATGCATCTGCAGTTTACTGCCACATCCTTTAGTAACAGGGACTTAGTTAGCTGAAAATGTCTGGTATGGAGCTCTCGGTCACCGATCAATCATGTTAATTCAAAAAATGTGAATAAATAGAAAAATAGAAACTTACCTCTCATATGTGATGGAGAAGGTCAAGCTGGTCCTGGTCAGAGTTAAGCGAACTCTGGCAACTCCGCTTGAGCTGGGCAGCCATGAGTTGGTCACTCCTGTCAACAACGCTACAAAATCTGCAGAGGAAGAACAGGAAGAGTCCTGAACATCGATGATAGGTGGGCAAACCCTTTCCGTGAGCAGCAGGGTTCATCCACATGTGTGTCGCATACCGGTCCGGCTCTCTCCTGGGTTTGTGTCTTCAGAGCTCTGATAAGACCTGTCGTTGTAGGATTTGTGGAGATCATCGTCTTTGCTCTTCTCATTCAAGAACTCAAAGCCATCCAGGAGAGGGTCGCTTTGTTTCTTGGTATCTAGATCCAGAAAAAAAAATACTATTATTCTATGCAGTTCTATACAATCAATCTAAAACACAAGATTATAGAAGATTAAATGATAAAACCACACGAGATGCAGCAAGAGTTTGTCAATGGTACAACATCACAGATCATGAATTCCCAGAGGAGTAAACCTGCTTACATTTCCACCATTCGTGTGTGTTTGTGTGTGTGTGTTTGACCCAACATAATCAATGTGAAGAATCATTGTGTTCTCGAGTGCTCAACAAATATTTCTGCGTAATGAGCTGTGAGAAATCAGCAATGGACAAAGAGGGAGGTTATATGTCCAACAGTCAGGCTGCGTCCTTCAGTCACACTTCATCTAATGTGGTCAGAAGTCTGTTGATGGGCCAGAAGATAGAAAAGTTCCACTGAGGTTCAAACTGCAAACATTTCAAAAGTCAGGTCTGGATGAAGAGTTTCTCTATTGGACTCTGCAGAGCTGGAAATGGAGGTTAATGTGGTGCTCTTCCAGATAGAAGTCCAGAAAAGACATTTATCACAAACACGTCTACTTTGTCGTTCTCACTGCCGACGCTGCTGAGGAGCCTGAGGAGGTCTGCGATTTTTACAAAGACCTGCTGTTCCTTCTGAATTGCTGTGTTCTGATGTAATATGTGGACTTACTGCTCACATAAACTCAAATACATACCTGCAGAGGAATCATTCAGCTAATTAGAGCTCCCCTGACTTCTTCTGGAGTAAGAACATCACACACAGGGTTTTTAATTTAGGTAAACAGTATTTCTTCAGAAGCATTTTCTGAGGAGATTGTTAGGAAGATCTGCTTCCTTTCTTTGCGTCCTAAAAACAAAGAAACATGTCTCCATTCTTCTAGAAACTCCTGACTCCTGTTCTCCATTCTGGACCTCTTAAGGTCTGGTCTGTGTCACTCTAACCTCTCAGTTCTGAACCATCAGCTGCTCCAATGCTGGAAAAACCGCTACACACCTTTTTTTTATGGCACTTAGAAAAACACACGAGGCGCAGCGCTGCTAAAGCTGAGACGAACACACACACTCAAGCTTTTCATAAACACAAACACACACATACGCTGACACCAAAAACACAGACAAACAAGCTCAAGCTTTTCCTTCACACAAGCTGACACACCAACAGACATACAAACACAAACACACACACAAGTATTCACATAAATATGTGAAGACATACACAACACATGCAGGCATGCATGCACTCACAAACACATGCATAAACATGAACACACACATACTTGAATACAAGCACAGAAAAACAACGTGCATTCACACACACACACACACACACACACACACACACACACACATACAAATGCCCACATAGACACACAAACTTGCAAAGACACACACACAATCACACGACCCACATATTGACAAACACATGCAGACACACAAACAGACACACAGACTGACAAACAGAGACTCAAACGCACATGTGCATACATACACACATAGGAATCCACACGTCCGCACACACAAACATTCAAACACACACTTCACACTCTCACATTTACAACCCCCCCCACACACACAGTCTCTGCAGTTCTTTATTTTTTCTTTCCATTCCATCAGACAGAAAAACCTCCAACCTGTGTGTAACGGAACGCAGAATGAAGACACACCCTGAGTGTGATCATGAGTAGGGGAGCTCTGACTGACACACTTTGTAACAGCTGGTGTTGGTGGCTGTTTGTGTATATGTGGTTGGGTTTTATTTTTTACATTTAATTTTAAAAATAAATAAACACTTCCTGCAGCTTCACTGAAAATCCACTGACTCTCAAACTGAACAAAAAAGAGAAAAAATTTAACAAAATAAAATACAGAATCAACAGATGAAAACGCTCAGCTGGAGGGTTTCCTCTGCATTTGTGTTATGCTTTAGTAAAAATTGAATGTGAGGATTCAAACATGCCAGAACATTCCCTTCTGCATTCTGAAGTGTTGAACAGACCGGAGCAGGAGGTGATGGTTTGAGTCAGAGGATTACCTTTAGGGCAGCTCTTGCAGCAGTTCCCTGGCAGCAGGACGGGATCGTCACAGTCCAGGTCCGGACAGTCCTGCTTTATATTCTTGCAGTTGACCTTCCCAAACTTCTTTCCCCGACGATGTTTTTGCTGCCAGAGAAACACAGGAAGCAACAGAGTGCAGTTAACCTAAGCAGGAAGCTGAGCCCGGCCGCTGAACGTATGTGAATCTATAAAAGACTTACGGGTTCACAGTAGCACTGGATACAGTGCATGACGCCAAAAGGCTCCCCCAGATCCGGGTGCCACGTGTCTTCCAAAGAATAAGATCGACCTCCAAAGGAGCATTCTGCACATAAAGATGACAATAATTAAATCCTCCAACCAGTCGACCATTTTAATCATCCATTATAAAATAGATAAAGCGTCCTGAGTAAAGGATTTATTGCAGAGGAAAAAGAGAAGATTCCCTTGGAACATGTGGTTTGGGCTGAACTTTGGTTCTAGTTTGCAGGAGAATTCTGGGATTTTAATTAAGCATTAAATTGCACCACTTGATGACAAACTACACCAGCTGGACCATATGAAAACACACAAAAGCAGCACGGTTCACCGGCCGGACATGTTGGGGTTCACAGAAACGCACTGGATGCCTCATGAGTCGCGGCACTCAGCCCCGCATCCTGTCGAACTCAAATGATCCAAGAGCAAAAGACGAGGAAGATGAGGAAACGTTCCCACAAGGAATGATCAGAGTCCCAGGAAAGAAGAAGTTTCAGGTTTAATTAGCAGAGCTGTGTGAACCCGCGCTGCCATGTTTTCAAGGATCATGAGAGGATTAGCTCTATGGCTGCAGCGCTAACTTGTTAGATCAACAAAATGGCAGATAATATGTGCTTTTTAGCAAAGTAGTCAAAAAGTCAATAGATTTAAAAGAAGCTCTTTTTGTGTGGAAAAACAGCAATTGTCATTTTCATTATGTTTAATGCAACCATAGACATAAAACACTCAGGTCTGATCTGAAAGCTAAGGAGTTCTGTTACTGCAGATCAAAACAGCACTTAGTGCCATTATTACTATACTGCAGGCATAATGAGTGTGTGCAGCAGTGAGGTCCTGCAGGACTATAACAGTTATTTCTGCCTGTAAGCTGTGCGTGGGACATAAACGGGGTTTGAAGGCCGGTCCCGCTCGCTGCTGCTGTCAGCCTGGTTCACATTAGGCCTTCATTAGAGCGGCTGCATGCCTTCAGCAGTTCAGCAACCGTCACAGGGAGCCAAGCTGAGCGCCGCCCGCTCCGCCTGCCACTTCTCCCTGCTGGAATGCATCATCTCAGAGGAGCCAGTGCGTGTAATGGAAATTCAATTGATTACAGTTTCCAGCGTTGAGCTGCACAGTGTGAGGCTGTGTTAAACAGGGAGTTCCCGCTGTTCTGAAGCTCGGGAACTGTTACCTTAAACCACAACAAGGGAAAGGACTTTCACACATGAATCCCACCCGAAGGCCCTCGCTAATGCAGACGTTTACGGCTTTCTAGAGCCAAAACATGCGCGCCCAGGAGCTTTTATAGAGAAAAGGTTCTGATCTGTGGATCATTTTTTGCAGACTTGGGATTTTAGTTTCTGTCTCAAAGGCTTTAGTTAGAAACAACCATCTGCCCCAGTTTTCATGTATAGAAACAAAATAAAGTCATGACCATGCCCGTGTACAGGCTGCAATGAGACACCAACAGTCTCACAAAAGCAAGGAGAATTGTCTGCCAAATGCACAGGAGTGTGTGTGTGTGGGGGGGGGGGGTCATTGGCCACCCCCTGACCCTCTCAGAGAACTGCAGTGAGTGAGAGCCCAACCAAATGAAGTCAATTTAGTCATCACTTTATGCAATACAGTTTTTGGAAGGCCAAACCCCTACCACTTGAAAGCGGGCTACACCTACTTTTTTTTGAGGCATCTGATTGGTCAGTTAGTAAATTGAATAACTTGAACTACAGAAAAAAATATCATTAAAAAAAGAGAATTATGAAGAACATGTTAAAAATGTAGCAGAACAAGAATGGTTACTCTGAGAAGTTAAAACTGTAATAGCTGTTGTTTTGAACGCCAGGGGGGAACGGTCACTCAGTCCAGTTCTCGTATACAGTCAATGGCCACCCCAACAGAAAAGTGATTTGTGCCAGGTTAAATCCATAAATCAACACCCCCCCCCCCCACCACCACCAACAACAACACCACCACCACACAGGGAGAAATGCTAAACAGCTGATTCAGTCAGTTTGTGTTTTTCACTGCAGGCTAAACTAGCTGTACATCAGAGGATGGATGATGAACAGACAAGCTAGACGTCTGTCAGGTTTTCTTCTGAAGGTCAGGAACACAGAAGTTCTCATGGAGAATGTTCAGGTTAAAAAGGTAAGTGATTGAAGACTGATGTTTCCAGACGTGTTATATTCAACCATCATAAGAATCCTGTTATACGTTTTAGCTCTAAAACAGATTCTTAGAAGACAAATTTTTGGATGCTTTCTGCTGAATCCATCACCAACTAAATACAGAAGGAAAAAAAACATTAGCAATGAAGCATCTATATTTCATATTTTGCCTCTTCACAGTCAAAGCAGTTTAATTCTCCTGAACAAAAGCTCTGGCCCCCCACAGTGTAAATGTTTTGGACTCCCGCTGCCAGCACAACACATTCCAACACCAGCATCAAAATACGTAATACTCGCAGCTGCCCTCCTGAGGTTATTCCATGTAAATCTGGTTTAATGCATTCTCCTCTGGTCCTGGAATTCTGTCATCCTGCATATTTTCTGAACATCCGGGGCCTGTTTGCTGCTAATTACCTGCATCAGGTGTGTTTAGTCAATTAAAACCTTAAACCGTCTGACTCGGCTGTTCAGCAGTGATGGGGGACAGCTGGGAAACACGCTGGTGGAGCATTAGAAAATCAGAGCTGAAGACCACAGAACCGGACTCGCGTCTGTCATATAACGGATCCATTACCGGGCCAGAGAACACACCGGAGCACCGGTGGTTATGCTCAAGCTTGACGTCAACCTGTCGCGGTCATTTCAACCAGCTTTGCTGAACGTGTGAGGCTTTTACCTTCCAGTTCTTTGGAAGCCAGCGGCTCTCTCTCCGACTGGATGGGCAGAGTTGGAGACTTTAGCCGCGATGCTT
>CM074488.1:18179122-18203507 GCA_037389245.1 Oryzias sinensis | reverse complement strand
TCCGACTGGATGGGCAGAGTTGGAGACTTTAGCCGCGATGCTTGTCCCGCGTGAAGCCACCACGCGCAGCTCAGGACGCACAGCAGGGAGCGGAGCGCGCAGGGAACCAGCATCCCAAATCTCCAGAAAAGGTTCTCCAAAAACGCCTGATTTGAACAAACAAAAAACCAATGACTCCCGCGCGTTTAGAGGCCCCACGTGTGAGTTTCCCTTAAAATATCCAAAAGTTTGAGTCGGGTGGATGTTTTCCGCGCGGAGGCAGTTACTCAAAAGCTGCAGGCTCCTCTCTGAGCCGTCCCTCTCGGTTTTATAGCCTGCCTCGCTGACAGCCTGAAGCAGCCACCGTTAGGGAGGAGGGAAGGGTGGGATGAAAGATGGGTGGGGGTGGGCGATGGAGAGGAAATGGACAGCTCCGTGAGACTTTAGAATATGCAAATAGCTCTGCTGAGGAATCGTTTTGCGTTTCAGCACTCATCTCTAAATTTTGACTAAAATGACTCGAACTGCGTAAACCTGGATTTCGGGGGATTCCTCATTCCTGATGTGAGTGATGATGATGAGGACCAAATGTTCGCGTATCGGGCAGATTGTCGTTCGGTCTCCTCATAGATTTATGGCTGCTCTGCTTTGATTTCACACTCTGCAGCCATAAAACCTGAAGGAACACTTGTTGGTTGTGTGGAAGAGCTCACCAAAGTCATCTGACACCCACAGAAAGCGGAGTTCTATGAGCGCTCCTGCCGAGAGAGAGAGTGAATCTCCAGATCATGTACAGTAAGGAATGCGCTCCTTATTTTTTCAACTGGAGCTCAGGCCTAAGTGATTTAACAGTAACAAATGAAAATGTTTGGGATTCTTTGAGACAGATCCGTCTTCTGCCATTTTTTTCTGCTGTTTTAAGGTTTCTGTGAAGCTCCTGGACGCTGTAGGAAGCCTTATGATTTACGCAACTCATCAGGCATCCCTGGGCATGCGCAGGTGCCAGAAGTTGATTTTGCTGCCAACGTTAGCCTCACATTATGAGAAAATGCAACATGTCTGGAAAACGTATCCAGCAGAGTGTGGAGCGGGTCAACTTCCATAAGTCTCCTGGTGTGCGTGTGTCTGTGTGTCATTAGTCTTCTTTTTTGACTGATTTATGACAAAGTTCATTATGAGCCAAACTCATAAGCCCATACCAATACTATGATTATAAAAACATCAAAGACTGTCATTGGATTTATTCTGGTGCATAAAGTGCGCCTTGCAGCTGTTATGTTAACGCATGTGTGCCACCTTACGCAGCCTTAGCAAGGCGGTGTGTGTGTGTGGGTGGGTGGGGTGGGGATTCACGCGAGTCTATAGCGACCCTCAACACCAAACCGATGATGGGCTGTTAGCACTCCATCACAGGGTGATAAGCGACACTATTCTCTTCGCTCGGTGATTCATTAAGCAGGCGAGAAGGGAGGCCAGATGTGGATTACGGCCGTCTCGCTGCAACCAGAGCTTCCTTTGCACAAAACAAGTTAAGCTCAGCTAGGAAAAAAAAATCACGTGGAAAATAAAATCTAAGCATTTGTGTTTAAACTTTCGTCACATTGTGAAGGGTTTCTGGGTTAATCACAGCTTAAGGAGAGTTTTACTTTTTTCTTCTTGGAAAGGAGTGCAGAGAAACGTGTGGATCTAAACCTGCTGATCTCTGAGAAATTGAGGAGCATCACCGCCCAATAAAATCTATTAGAGGAGCAGGATTTGGATTCTGGTCTGCAGGTGGATTTTATGATCCGGGTCTGAGCTTAATTAGAAGCATGCTGCAACCTGATGGGAGTTACAGCAAAGTGGAAGGAACGCACAGACGACATCATTAAATGGTTTTCTAAAAAAAAAAAAAAAACAAAAAAAAAGCCAAATCAGACGAATCCTGTGCGCGCGCCTCAAGAGTGTCTGGTGTTTTTTTGTTTTTTTTACCCTTGTGCCATAAATGATTTCAGCTTCCACTTATAACCATCCGTCCTGGATCTTCAGAGAGCGCGCGCACACCCAAGGGGGCCTCGTCCTTTCAGACTGAGGCGCCGGGATAGATGCAGGAGATTGGGTGGAAAAGTATATTTGCTGACTTTTGGTTCAACAAAAACTGAAACTGTATCAGACCTGTTTGTGAATTCTCTGAGCTCTCTCTATAGGTACACTTCGCTTCTACTATGTCTTAAAAAACATACATCTCTGTCAAACAGCAAACTTCCACTTTGTAATGCCTGTTTTGGCCCAAAGATACAAATATTTGCACCAAAAATTCCAAATAAACTAAAATAAATTTTGGTCATTTTGTCTTTAGCTAAAAAAAAGTAAAAGGTTCCAAATGTGGATTCTAGAGGTCAGAATTCAAACACTCATCATGAATAAACATTTCAATATGCAGATTTTTTTATCTGGGTTATTAACTCATGTTAAAGTATATTAATATAATCTGTAAAATATCTTTTTTGACTCCAAATGTCAACACTTTCAGATGTTCAAACTGTTACTAGAGTATTTTTTTTCATCAGTTGCTTGTTTATTCCAACCCAAGTCAATATTTCAATGACTTTTTTATATTTCTGATTGCTGGGGTCGCTGAATGAATCTGGCAGACATCCTGCTCCTCATCACAATGACCGTATTTACTCTTCGTGTTTTCGGCAGCTTGACTGGAAATGAATGTGACTCATGTTTAGATGACCAAAATGAACATTTCCCGTCGCAATCCTGCGCAGACAGATCAAAGTCAGACTTGTGGGAGAAAAACGGGAAATAGTTCCTGATGCGCACAGCGCTGCGCACTACTGCGCATTGCACGGATCTCTAAGTTCATCTGTGGTTTCAATAAAAAAAAGAAAAAAAACGATTCTAAAACTAAATGGAAGCTCAACAACAGCCGAACCGAACCATCTGCGGACTTTGTTATGTTGATGCTGGCGGTAGCCCCCCCGGTGGTGGGGGCTCTTTTCCTCACATGATTTGCAAACAGGGGAAATCTCAGAGTCGATGTTGATTCAACAAGCAGCATCAATTTGCGGTCTTTCAAACACGCCTCCTCTTTTCACCTTCTCCTGTGTCCGAGCAGAGAGTGAAGATGGAGGAGAACCTCTCCGTCATTATGGTGAGCAATTAGCAAGCAAAAGCCATTTCTAAATACAGCATGGGCTGGAGTGAGGCAGCCCAGTTCTGACACCTCCAGAGAGACGCAGCGTTTACTGACTGTTGAGGCCAAACTGTGGACAGATGCTCTGAAACACGCAAAAAAAAAAAAAAAGAGACTTTTAACAAAGGAGGGATGGCACCCAAATCTCCGTTTGTTAGAATCTGAGTTTATATGAGGTTTAGAAATTACATAAAAGAAAATCTGTTGATTTTAAAAGTATTATTTATTGAAAGTGGGACGTCTTTGAGTTTCAGGATTTTCTTGAAGTTTTAATAAAAAGGTAGAAAATATAATGAGTCTTTCAGATGAAGAAAGTGAATGCAGGTTTATAAGCTTTCTCCTTTTTAACTTTGCAGCATGGGTGCATTTCAAAAATGATTTATTAAGGTGTGTTTATGTGGAAATCGTTGACTTTACGTAAAACTCAAAGTAATATGACAGCTAAATATAGGCACAGAAAAAGCGCAGAATGTTTGACTATTACTTCCACTCGCTGAAGCCCAAGTGGATCCACCTTGCAGTTAATGTTCGAAAGCAAAGAACCATCAAGCAGAAGGTGCCAAACACACATGCCACAACGGGTTATCCATCCTTCCTGGCAGACAGCCCCGCATGCTCTGTCGGCACTGAAATCTCATCACTCAGTCTCATTTCTGTTTACAAGAGTCAAATTGCTTCCACACACTTTATTTGAAAAAAGCCAATAAATGAGGAGAATTGAAGAGCGAGTTGCAGCAAAAGAGGCTCCTGCACAGCCTGGTCCACTCGCCTGCTGCACGCCTCCACGGGTAAACATCAACACAGTCATCCTGATGGTGGCTGCAGAGGCGACAAACTAACAGCTTCTCTTTGACTCATTGCCCATTACTGAGGTCTGACCTGCTGTAACTGATTTCAGGCAGAAGCGAGAGCATTAACTTGCTCTGAAAAACTGAGGCCACTCTCACTCCCAAACCTCTGACTGCCTTCTGCTGCTTCCTTTGTTCCATCCATCCATCAATCCATCCATCCATCCATCCATCCATCCATCCATCCATCCATCCATCCATCCATCCATCCATCCATCCATCCATCCATCCATCCATCCATCCATCCATCCATCCATCCATCCATCCATCCATCCATCATCCATCCATCCATCCATCCATGTCATCATCCTTTTGAGGTCACTGGGTTTGCTGGGGCCTATCCAGCAGCTGTTGGGTGGAAGAGTAGAGGTTCATCCTGGACAGATTTGTCAGTCTGTCACAGAGAAGAATCACCCACAATCTAGGGATATCCCAGGTTGAAGCTGCTGAAGCCATAAGCAGTTTGAGAATCCTCTGAATATCAACGTTGTCTGGTCAAATCTGCTGCCCCCTCCCTTCATGTGAGTAGACTATGTCCCCTCATTTCCTCCGCTGTCATTTTCAGTACCAACCTGATAAGAAAAAGGATGTGTGGATCAACACACATGGTCTGTTCAGGACCCAAACCGTTTCGAATGTCATTCTTCAAAGCTACAGAAAAGCAGGTCTGAATTTCTAGGATGTTCATTCATCCCGTGAGCACCAACTCACTTAGCTCAAATGAAAGGCACCTCCACCTGACAGAGCTCAAATTTAAGAGCTATATATATTTACTTAAGATTCTGAAGACTCATTTTGGGGTTCATCAGTATTGGGCTTATAAGGGCACATAAAGAGGGGGCACTTGTAACTTGATGGGGTAATAATAACACTATTCCGAGGAAGACGCCTGCCGCATTTAGGGGTGTGGGATTTCAATCCTCTGAGGAGAGCCAACATGATGGAGTGATAAGTGATCAGAGAACCAACAGGCTGAGCTGGAATTCCAACACGGAGATGTGAGGTTTCACGGCGTTTGCAGCAGGATGTTGCAGCTTTTTACAAGTCTGTGGTGGGGAGTGCAGTTTTGCTATGCAGTCATCTGTTTGAAGAAGCTGAAGAAACACATGAGGACGAGTGTGAAATGTCTCCAGACTGCCAGAGGCAAAGTTGCTAAGATGAATGCTCCACATGACCGACAGAACCCGCTGAGACAGCACAGACTAGGACTGTGTATTGGCAAGAGTCTGGTGATATGATACGTATCATGATACACACTTCACAACATGATATAGATGGTAGCAGAGACAATGTAGAATTACTTTTGAGACTATGACTTGGAAAAATTATTGCATCTTTAGGATATTTAATCATCAAAAAAAATAAAGCTAATAAAACAAACATGTTGTTTCACAAAAAAATCTATAGTGCTTTTATTTGAATAAATTATGAAATAATTTGTCATTACTCAACATTTTCTGGTTTCTAACATTTTCCGTACAAAAACTATTTCTTTTAGCAAATCATTATAAATCAAGAGCCAGGAAAAAGATCATATTTGTGATGTAGAAAATACACAGGGTGGCCACAAGCACATGCTTACGCTCCATTCTGATGCATCCACCTTCAGACGACTAGATCCATGTGCGTCTTTGTTTTCCTCATCTGAGCTGGAATCTGGCTCCCAACTGTACAAATGGATAACTCCAGTCACAATGTTTGTTGCACTGCTTATCTTAGGTTTCTGGGGTGTGGGGCTGTAAGCTTGCAGGAGAGTGTAAACAGAGAGCTCTCGGCAACAGGGAATGTGCCAACAGTCCCTCCTATAACTCGGAGGAGAACTTCTACTGAGCGATCCTGCTGCTCTGCAGAAACTATGTCTCGAAATGACAGTTTTTTAAAACGTTGGCTAAAAACCTCATAATCATAATTAAAAGACCACTGGGAACGTTTTTACAATGGATCAAAAGATGATCGGAGAGGAAATTTAACCAATGAGGCTCTTTAAGTATGATTAAGAAAATAAAGGGCTACGTGTTTCCAACTCTTCTAAAATGTACTTTATGAATTCAGCAAATAGCTGCTAATCAAACAACCAAAGAATCAATGAATAATCTCCAACAATCTGCCTGTTTCAGTTCTAACTGAGACATGTAGATATCATAGAGCTGTGGAACAACAACAGCAGATTTATCAGGGAACATCTACTGACTGATTTTCTTGTTTGATGCAGATCTGCCAAAAGAAGTTCAATGTGCTCCCAAGTAGTGGTTGAAAAATTTGGTGGAACAGCAGTAAGACCCTGAACTAAATGTTTGCTTATAAATAATTAACTAAAAATTGTTTTGGTAACAATTGTATTAAAGTAAATATTTTATTTATTGCCCAAAAAAATATTGCAACATTTTACAGAATTGATTTTTTTCCTACACCTCTAGTACAGACGATCAGAAGATCAGTGTGAAACGGCTTTCTGCTCATTTAGTGAGTAACCAAAGGGGAAACTGAATTTACAATTATTCGCGTTCATTACGATGAACTTCAGAGTTGCTCTGGAAAAAAGAAAACATTATTCCTAAACAGGTTTATTTTTTACTCTGTTTGAGGGCTTGGTCTGCTGGGTTTTTCTGTTTTCTCCAGACTAACAGGTCTCGGGGTCATATGTACTCAAAGGAGGTTAAATGAACTCCAACATCCCACTCTGCTGCCATGTTCAAACACCTCTGCGGGGAAACAAAGGAGTCTGAACTCACTGAGTCAACGGCTTTCACTCTCATAAAGTTCTTAAGATCAAGTCTGATCATGTCCCCGCCACTCTGTTGGCTCCCCTGATCTGTCACCAGGTCTTTCATTCCGGTTACACATTTTTTCCTGGTTTCTCTGTTCCAGTTATTGGTGTTAAACTTGCATTTCTACTAAGCACCATAAAAATGATCAGTCTAATCATCTGATTTACTGTGTTTTCCTTCTTTTGAGGCTTTTCAATGAGACTTAAAGTGAATTCAGTCTGAGCCAAAGCAGCTACTTGGCATGAAAGCTGGGAGGAATCCCTCTATTCATTTTTTCCCATTCATCACCCGCTGTCGTGCATGCTGTTTTCTCTTTCTCCCTCTGTTCTCCTGCCCTCTCCCACTTGTTTGAAGTCCCCGAGAGCCCTGCGGTTTCCCAGGGGTCAAAAAGGCCAGCGCAACTGTAGTATCGAAGAAAGGCCGCGGGATAGTTGTGTGCTGCCACCTGTTCCTCCTGTGTCAACAGCGGCGTTGCTGTGCACGGACCTCGCCATCTCACCCCTTGTTTCCTCACTCAAGCACCAAAATGCACGAGGGAGGAGGAGCCTGCACATCCACATGCAGAAAGTTGTTTTTTCTACGGTGCAGACCCCCTACTGTCCAACAACTGTCACACGGTGAAGTCCCACTGCCAAAAGCCCACCCTCTGCCTACACTCCACTTGGCCAAGGGCCCGTTCTGGCTTAAGCTCAGACCAGTGGGGGTCCTTCAGCTGTGAGAAGAAGCTGCGTCTTGGGGAGAGAGTCAATTGCAGGTCCGGGTTCAAGCAGAGAGTGGAAATAGGCCACTGAAGTCTTTCAAGTTGAAAAATTAGCCTTTAAATGACAGCAGAAGATCAAACCGCTTGGAGCTGTGGGCGGGATCCTGGGTTCCATTAGAAAGGAACTTTTACAAGCTCTTCTCATTCGATTTTACTTTCCTTTTTGTTCGTCGCTCCACTTCAAAACGGGGAATCTGGCTCTAGCTGGAGTCACGCAGGGCCAAGTTCTCAAACTTTTGAACTGCTCTCTTCACCAGCAAGAAGGGGACATCTTTGCACCACCAACCTCCGCTGGGTGCAGAAGATGCCCTGTAGGCTGAGTCTTTACATAGAAACACATGAGGGGGAGGCGAAAGTCCACAGCGCACTTTCAGCCTGCCCTCCCCAAGACCTAAAGCTGGTCGCACTCCAGGTGGCTGAAAACGAGTGGGCAGTGTGGCGAGATGCTCCTGGGTCAAGGGGTTGTGGAAGCTCAGGATTCCCCCTCCCAGGTTGAGGAAGACTCCTATGGTTTTGATCCCTGGTGGGACAGAATAAACTGGCTCGTCACATCCATCATACACCGCAGAGAAAGACACGCCATTCCTTTGCAGCCACCAGCCGCTACGACCATCCAATGAGCAGACCCCTGAGGAGACAGAGACAGCCTTTCTGAATGGATGAAAATGATTTTCTCTGAAAGAAGCAAACACAAACTCCATTCAAATCACACAAAAAGACCTCTGAAGCATCCTTCATCCACTAACAGAAGCATTCCTAATGTTAAAAAAGTACATATAATTAAAGGCGCGAATGGCGTTGCATGGCCCAGAGCCACTAAACACCCTTCCCCTAGTGCCCCTTTTATATGAGGTTCCATTTGTGCCAAAAATCTGTTTTTGTGTCCACTGTCTATGTCTTTGGTCGTCTCACTTTGTCGTCAGGACTTAGCAACCGTTGCTACTGTCGATAGCTCCGGTCGTTAGCTACTGTCGATAGCTACGGTGTTTGCTACTGTCGTTAGCTGCTGTCGATAGCTACTGTCGTTAGCTACGGTGTTTGCTTCTGTCGTTAGCTACGACGTTTCCCTGTGTAAAGTCGTCAGAAAAGTCCTTTGTACGGCCGGTAATTTTTTTCCTGTACTATTGCCGTATTGCCAGAAAGGGTGGTGGGGGTGGGGGTGGGGGGGGCATGCATACAACGCTTGACACGAAAACAAAGTGGCGCATTACCGCCACCATCTGATCTGGAGGCGAACTACTTCTATTTAACGCGGAGAATGACACATAATAAATATGAACATTTTACGAAGACTATTTATGAATGTGCTGTGTTCTGATCATGAAAAACGTGGCTGATTTATTAATAATAAAATTACAAACACATTGGTGTTGATTTAATGTATTTGTTCAGAAATAAACCCTCAAGTCATTAGTCCATGGCAATATTTATTTTTTTGCCGCTGAACGATTTACGGGGGCCTTGCAAGGAGGCCTTTAAAATATCTTCGATGAGTTACCTTCTCAAATTTTAGTGGGTCGAGTCACTAATTATGAATATAACAGTCGAAAACTGACTGTTTTTTGAGCTTTTCTTTTTAATCTATTTATGTGACCATGAGATGGCACACTCGGGACCAGTATAAGGCTCTTATTAGCCCGTCTGATCCTCGTTTATCCATCAGATTTGTAACAACATATTTTATAAAGATCAGTCATTTTTCAAAATAATTTGAAATAATAGTTTCATCACAAGATTAAATTAAAGCCATACTCTAAATAACTTTAAACGGGAACGTGAAACCGTTGTACGCTGCACCCCCCCCCCCCCTTTCTGGCAGTGCGCGTTTGCAGGATTGTCAATAAAGGTTTTTTTTTTTTAAGTGTTTTGTTCCGTGATAATACGGGAAACAATTTATCGACCGTACAAATGACTTCTCTGACGAACATTGCAAAATTTGAAATACAACAAGATCTAAGGACACGACATGGTGAGAGAACGTAGCATACGACACTAGCAACGGTTGCTAAGGATCTTCCTGACGACACGTGAAACGACTTTGCAAACGACACTAGCAACGGTTGCTAAGGATCTTCCTGACGCCGTAGTTAGACGACATGGGATAAGGACAATGACAAAGATAAAGTTTAAGGATAAAGCAAGCATATACATCACAAAGTTAATACAAAGTAATAATCAAAGAATCATGGGCATGCAGAAGATATTGCTTAGTAATACATAGACATGAACCAATGTAAAATGAACTCGTTCAATAGACATAGACAATGAGCCCAAAGCATAGACAGTGGACGCAAAAACACGATCAGTAGACATAGACAATGGACCAAAGACATAACAGTAGACGCAAAAACACATTTTGATATTATTGGCACAAATGGAACCTCATACTTTTAAACTGCCCTCACACTCCCCCTCTGCCTCTGCCAGCCTAATCAGAGCTGGACGTGACAAACGTTGGTTTTATTTTCATAGCAATCATTTTATTATTTGGTCGTCCAGGGGGGATGAACAGGTCTATGTAATTTTGAGCAAGGTTTTAATCATTGTACTTCAGCCCCACAGCTTTCTTTAGGCTTTTGTCCCTGTAGCCTGGTGATCCCAAGCTGAGTCAGTTTGATGAAAATGGTACAAAATGGGTCAGCTTCTTCCAATCCAGAGTTTTTGTCTTGTTGTTTTGCTTGTCCAAATAGGAGTTCATTCCATCTGATGCTTTAGGATAGCCTTTGGACTTGCAATACTTTGAAAATTTCAGCACTTTCAGTTTGGCCTTGTGTGCACAGTTTTCCTCCAAGATAAGTTGTTCTTTTCTTTGACAAAGTCGTTCTTCCTCCTCTTCCAGTTGATGTCTTTTTTTAAACTTGAGCCTTGCCACAAGCTGTTTCAGATCTGCTTCTGTTTTAATGTGCATGATGAAGTTGTAGGAGGACATTATTGGACTTTCCAGAATGTGAGATCTTTGTTGATTTTCGGCCCACATTTGACACACTGTCACTGGGTTTTTATGTCATCGCTTTCCCTCCATTTCTTGGTTTGTGATTAATGTATGTTTATGTTTGAGAGCAAATTATATAAGCTGCAGCAGAAACATCCTTTGTTCCTTAACTTCAGAGAGCCATTGTGCTTCACCTCCTATGAAAGCGCTTAAGCTGTGATCCCTAATATTAGAAAACCACTTATCTTGACTATTTTGTTCATCCTGTGGCAAAAGAGGGAGTAACTTGCATGCGATTCACCAGCGTTTGCGCACAGTTCTGTCAAGTCCACCATGAGAGACTGAACATGTTCAGCAGTCTTTTGGTTGTCATAAGTTTCTTTATTTCTGGAATAAGGCCCTTTATTTTATTCACAGCAAATTTGCGTTCCTTTTGAAGCCTTTCAATTTTATTACTGAGAGCTTTCACAGTCAGTTTAATTTGTCTTTTTTTGGATTCAAGCTTCCGTCGTTATATTAATTTCCATTCTCTGGTTCACTCATGGTTCACCCTTCGTCACTTGCGTGGTGTGTTGCGCTAATACTTTTCATTCATTAAAAATCGACCGTTATATTTTGCAGCTTTACAGATCCTGCAATGACTTGCTCAGCTGCAGCGCATCTGCAAGGATTGCCATACAATCTTGACTTAGTTAAACATACACCGTTTGATTTTTCGTTTTCACCAGATAGCGGTTCAGAGTTTCACTAAACTGGATTCCTGACCGAGCTACTGCTGTTTTCCGGGGTGCTACTCGGCTTGGATGACACTGACAGAGGCGCTTTTGATTGGTAATCCACCATGTTGTCGCCATTGCCTTTTGTATGTCCGGGTATTCTTGTTCTGTGTGGAGTGTCCTTATATTTTTTTGTTGACAAAGTTGTAGCGGCTGCGGGTTTATGAGTCGTTGGAGAAGTCAGAGCATCAGGTCCTGTTGGCGACGCTACCCACATAAAACTATGACCAAAAAATCCACTATTTGTGTGTCGTGATTTATTCCACTTCGTTGCCACAGATGACACATATGATACGATCCATCATGTGGAGTTCATAATCATGTATAGAAGCAGTCAACAAAAAATACTGGGCCCTGTGCACCCTCTCTGTATCAAACCAACAAACCAAACTAACACAGGTGACAGGTGCGCCTAAATGACATCTTAACTAGGTCAATGGACAAAAAGGAAATTACATACAAACATGATACTTGGCGATAATATTCCTGTTCCTCTCTCAGGTCAACATGCCTAGCCGGCAAGTTGTTGTGGCACGGACCTCGGCCATCTCACTCCCCTTGTTTCCTCACCAAGCACCAAAAATGCACGTAGGAGGAGGAGCTCTGCATATCCGACATGCAGAAAGTTGTTTTTCTGGCGGTGCAGACCCCTACTGTCCAACAACTGTCGGCTACACGGTGAAGTCCCACTGCCAAAAAGCCTACCCTCTGCCTACACTCCACTTGCCAAGGGCCCGGCTCTGGCTTAAGCTCAGACCAGTGGGGGTCCTTCAGCTGTGAGAAGAAGCTGTGGGGTCTTGGGAGAGAGTCAATTGCAGGTCCGGGTTCAAGTAGAGAGTGGAAATAGGCCACTGAAGTCTTTTCGCTGAAAATTAGCCTTTTAAATGACAGCAGAAGATCAAATGCTTGGAGCTGTGGGCGGATCCTGTTCCATTAGAAAGGAACTTTTACAAGCCCTCTCATTCGATTTACTTTCTCTTTTTGTTCGCCGCCCACTTCCAAAATCACTGGCTCGAAGCTGGAGTCACGAAAATAAGTTCTCAAACTTTGAACTGCTCTTTCACTCATTAGCAAGAAGGGACCTTTGCACCACCAACCTCCGCTGGTGCAGAAGATGCCCTGTAGACTGAGTCTACAGAAACATGAGGGGGAGGCGAAAGTCCACAGCGCACTTTCAGCCTGCCCTCCCCAAGACCTAAAGCTGGTCGCACTCCAGGTGGCTGAAAACGAGTGGGCAGTGTGGCGAGATGCTCCTGGGTCAAGGGGTTATGGAAGCTCAGGATTCCCCCTCCCAGGTTGAGGAAGACTCCTATGGTTTTGATCCCTGGTGGGACAGAATAAACTGGCTCGTCACATCCATCATACACCGCAGAGAAAGACACTCCATTCCTTTGCAGCCACTAAAATGCCATTTAATTATCCAATGAGCAGGTCTCTGAGGAGACAGAGACAGCCTTTCTGAATGGATGGAAATGAATTCTAAAAGAAGCACAAACTCCATTCAAAATCACACAAAGACCTTCTGGAAGCATCCTTCATCCAATTAAGAGAAGCTATTTCAATGTTAAAAAGCACATACACTCAGTTAATGGCGCTGCATGGCCCAGAGCCACTAAACACCCTTCCCCTAGTGCCCCTTTTAAACTGCCCTCACACTCCCCCTCTGCCTCTGCCAGCCTAATCAGAGCTGGACGTGACAAACATTGGTTTTATTTCCATAAAAATCATTTTATTATTTGGTCGTCCAGGGGGGATGAACAGGTCTATGTAATTTTGAGCAAACTAACATTTTGGATCTCACGAGCAGAGGTTTTTGATAACCGTAGCGTAAAATTCTCTTGGTCATAAAACTACTAGTCGCTGAAGCCAACAGGTGCGCATTTTATTGGTCCTGTCACAACCATCCAGCACCACGTGTACTTATGCATCGTGAAAAACTAAAGAAAAATATGTAATAAAGAAATTATGCTCTACTTATAACAAACTCACAAAATTAGCTTCACAAAATTAGCATAACAGGCACCAACACGTTGTGCACCACCAATTAAGGCCTTTCAAACATATTTGCTAAATTAAATAAACAATTTCACATTTACTTAAAGAAATACAAAACCGAAACACAGCATCAAGATGGTACCTCATTCCGCTTCCAAAGGGGGTGCTAACTCAAAATGTTGACTCCATGCCAGCGTACCGTCCATGTGCGTGTGTAGCGAACAAGAGAAAGGAAGGAAAATTACGTGCTTCACTGAACAAGGAAGCATAACACAAAGAAAAGTGACCACAGGGAGGCGCTGTGGTGCCACAAAAAGGGAGCAGATTAACTATAA
This sequence comes from Oryzias sinensis, assembly GCA_037389245.1. Taxonomy (NCBI): domain Eukaryota; kingdom Metazoa; phylum Chordata; class Actinopteri; order Beloniformes; family Adrianichthyidae; genus Oryzias; species Oryzias sinensis. Next base: position 18,189,930 of record CM074488.1, on the reverse strand, counting down.
TGCACATATAGAAAAGAATATTTTCTGTCATTTACACTCCCACCAAATTCTGTTACAATGAATGAATCCAAGGTTACATTAATAATGAAAATGAATTGTGCCAGAATTTCCTGTTTTGAATTACTGTCCTTCACAAAGAGCAGAAAACAAACGTATATATCTTATATAACCTTGACATACAGATGCATCATCTATGATGTTTTAACCTCAAGAGTACTTTCCGACAGTTTATGAACTGGTCGCTCAACTGTGGTTTAGAAACAGCTTTAGTTTACTCATCTACGCCAATCCGTTGTAATTTGACTCTTCTAACTGCTGAAATTATCTTTGACAGTGTCAATGACTCCACCTAACTGCCACTTGTTTCGGAGGAAGATTGTCGCCCTTGATGATGACAATGTCATCTGCCTTGAGATTGTGCTATTTGTTATTTTTGCCTTGTTGCTATAGCCATGAGATACCTCTTTCTTCCATCGACCAAAAAACTGCTCAATCAGGAACTGGACCTCCTCCACCCTCGAAGTGCATATACAACTCTCTTAACAACAATCCAGGGGTCCGAGAGCAACTCTTGATTTCATCATGATAAGATGATTTGGAGTTGTAGGTTCTAGTGCACGGACTATTGATCCCCTCCACTGTTAAAGGACGGCTATTTACGACAGCCATGGCTTCATAGAAAAGTGTTCTGAGTGAAGCATCATCAAGTCGACTCCAAGTATTGTGCTGAAGAGCATTCAGCACATTTCTGATGGTGCGAATTGACGTTCCCAAACGCCGCCTGCAGCGGCTGCGCAGTAGGTGCATTGGAAGATGAATCCTTGCTACTGTTTTCTCTGACAAGAAAATTTCAAGCAACTTGGTGTCACATTGTTTAGTGACTCTTTAACTCATTTCTGGCCCCAAATAAAATTCTAACCCTGATCGTGAAAAGTAACTGTCTAACAGCACCTCTGAGACTGATGAAACATCTCAAAGCATTAATGAATGCATCAGTTGAGAGGTCTTCAAGCATTTTGGAGATGAACTGCTCTTGAATACAGACATGCAAAATCAGACCATATCTTTTTGTATTTTATGAAGCTTTCCTGACCAGAAAATGGCCCAAAACAGTCCATGCCACTATAAGTGAAGGAGCTGAAGTCAACCTCTCTTTGGGAAGGTCTGCTATTCCTTCTGCAACTCTGTAGGCTGTCTGAATTTTCTGCATATGCTAACGCAGTCATGATTTTAGCAACAAGCTACAAGTACCGAGCAACTCCAAAATCCATTTGCTCGGGCCCATTTGAGTTTGACTGCGACCTGATGGAAAATCTTGAGTGATAATGTGAGACAATGAGATCGGTAACATGACTCTGGAAGAACAACTGATGTTTGATTTCATTACTGAGAGATGACTGTTTTAATCTTCCGCCAACACAGAGGCACCCTTCAAACATGACAGGATCAAGGGGAAACAGTGGGCTTGACCTTGAAGATCCTTTCTCAGTAGCAGTTTCCAAATTGCGGCTGAAAAAGCTTCCTTTGAACCAACTTGATAACTTCAAGCAGCCTTCTTTCCCGACACTAACATGCCACTATACATTTTGTTTAGAGCTCAACCTCTGATTCTTGCAAACACTTTATGAGTTTATCCATGAAGAATACCGACTCCAATGCAGTAAGGTCAATGCGGTTTCGTCACCACGTCTTTGAATTGATTTAACTTCGATCGCCAATGAGTATTTGTTGGTTGATGGTTGTGGGTGTCAATTTTCTCTACTAAGAGAAATTTTGGTCCTGTGAGCCAGTTTGTTGTAGTGATTCGTAGCTTTTTACTCAAGACCTCGATGCGTGGTCAGCCGGGTTCTCTGATGATTCAATGTAATGCCACTGACTGGGATCTGATTTGTCTCTAATGAGTTGGACGCGGTTTGCAACAAATGTATGAAACCTACGGGCCTCGTTGTTGATGCAATTCTAGCACAACTGTGAATCTAATCCAAAAGTATTCTGTCAATTTTCATGTCCAGCTCCACTTCTTCAACATTGCACTTAATTTTGTTGAAAACTGCAGCACAAGCTCCAGTCTTAAATACTCTGCCAACCTTGTGGGGAGCTGCTACTTGCCTTAGCCATTATTAGGCTGCAGGGACTTCTGTTATTCACATGCCTGAGGCGAGCATGCACCATACCCCTTATGGTACTCAAGATCCAAAGTGATAAATCCTACTTTTAATCAAGTGATGGAAGCTGGGTGTGGGTGGTAACATCTGGAATTGCAATCTCTTTTCAATACCAGAAGACTATCTGTCCACTCCTCCACCTTGGCTGAACATCTCAGGAAGAGTGGGATCAGTCCCAAACTCAATGCTCATGACATAGTTCTTGGAGGATGCGCTTTTCCACTTAGGATAAATGGGGGCTTATGAAACCGAGTGGGTCATAAACAGAAAGTACGACAGAGGAAAATAATTCACGACGACTTGCTGTTTGGGTCTTTAAACCTACATCAAAGCTTTGAAAGTGCCATTTTTCTGCACCACTGAATGCCCAACACACACTCTGATGGAGTTGGATCTAATTTAGAGCATCAGCGTTGTATTCTTCTGATGGTCACACCATGACTCCCCTTCTTGTTGGAGTTAAATTTGTGGAGACGTAGTCTTCCTCTCTCCTCTACACAGCTCTTGTGCTTCAAGAATTAGCCTTTTTGGCATCTTCCACTGTCGGAACACTGGCTAACCCATCATCAACATAAAATATTTTCAACAAAGCTTGATGCTGATGGCAGGTTGGCTCTGCTGCTGTGCCAGTGTTTGTAACAAAGTTGGCGCATCCTGGAGATGAAGGCACCAAAAGCAGAACTGCCATTCTGTATTCCCTTGGCCCATCCAAATCTTCTCCCTCCCACCAAAGGAATTTAAGGTAGTTTCGGGACTGAGGGGCAACAAAGAACTGGTGAAACATTCTTTCTATATCACAGATGACAGCAACATTTTCTTTTCTGAACTGACAAAGAACTCCCCACCAGAGGGGTTGATTAGGTCTGTCCGTCAAAGAGTGTCATTGAGTGAAATGCCATGGAATTCGCTTTGAACAGTCAAATACAACCTCAACTTATCTTGGCTTGGGGTGGTAGACGCCTTACGATGAGGAAGGAACCATTCTGTTTCATCTGAAGGTGTTAGAGGTGCAGGTTCTGCATAACCCTTGCTTATGATCTCTTCCATGAAAGTTTTATATTGGTTATGATATTGTTTATCAGCCTTTTAAATTCTTCTTAAGACACTGAAGACGACTGTTGCTAGTCTCTGTTGTTTGGTAGAGTGGGTTGACTGTTACCTTTTGAAAGGAAGAGGCATTTCAAAATTTCCACTCTTCTGGAATTATGTTGTCACCATGAACTGTATGAAGTGGATATCCTCTGGGAAACATTTTTGTCATCATTTCTTTCAATGAAGTCTGCTGCCAAGGTTTTCAGAACGTCAGTGGCTGATGGAGGGGAAATTTCTTTCACTGTAATGCGGTGAACAAAGTTTTGGCTTCCTTGCCTGTCAAGGTGAGGATTGGATGAACCCACAATGCTCCATCCCAGTTCAGATCGCTGAGCAAATGGTTCATTTGTTCCACCGCAATCACTCAAGAGGAACAAGTGCTGCTGGGCAGTCATATCCACTAGTATCCCACATCACAATCTTGTAATGGGGGAAACTTATCTGCCAGATGTTTAAGGTGAGGCCACAGCAGTGCTGTTTTCTTTGTCGGGATGTAAGACTTGTCCACAGGATAAAGTCACTTGTATAAGCCTGCTGTAGGTTAATGTAGTTGTCAGAGTTGAAACCTCTAACTTGTAGTCCACATTTAACATTTTTACTTAGCTTTTATTATTGTGTCGAGAAGCTGTCATGGTGCTAAGTTTCAGTTTTTACCGACTGTCCATTTACATTCAGTCTGTCAACTAGGATCATCTAATATGAATGTTGAGTCACTCTTGTGGCCTTTAGTATTGCATATGTAAGTACTTCTGTTGTGATCTTTGTAATGCAGAAACAAAGACTTCTAGACAATGTTTGAGGTTGCAGAAGCTTGAGATTGTGTTGACGTGTGAGACACCACCTTGTGTGTTTCCTCGATTTGCATTCTGTTCTGTGGACGGAGTTATTTTTGGTTGTTTCTACAGGAACTTGTCTCCTGTCTTCATGCAAACAGGTGGGGTGGTGACGACTGCATGTGGAGCAGGTGTGTCTTCTTTTACAGTCTTACTGGAATGTCCTCTTTCAGGCACCCATAGCACAGGTGGACGTTACGGATAAATGCCCTTTTTTCATCCATGGCCATTGTAGAAAAGGTTGGACATTTTGCAATGCCATGTGACATATCTTTACACACACAACAGGGTAGTTTTTGAAGTTTGGTTGTTGAACATTTTCTTTGTGTTGTGGAGTCTCTTTTTGCACCTTATGTTAAAGGCTCTGCTCTTTATTAGCCTTTCATCTGGGGGCTTTGAATTTATCAAGAGGGTGGGAGATTAACGGGTTAAAAGCTATACGAGCCTCTTTTGTTGAGTAAGAAACTCAGTAAAGCATGTGAAGTCAGGATAATTTCCAGAAATGTCGAAGTTCTTCCAATAATGAGGACACCCATAGCGTGACACAATCCACTCTTGGTAACCTTTTTGAGCAACTTCTTGCCAGTCATTTAGGATGTTCAACTCTTTACAAATGGGATTGCTTCAGCACATCCTTGAAGAAAATCTGCAAATTCTCTCAGTGCGAGAGGGTCATTTGCGTTTACTTTGGGCCATCTTGTGAGTTTATCTCTAAAGGCTTTTCTGAACAGTAAACGGATTTCCATACCGTTTTGTAAACTTCCATGCCCCTTTGTACATTTTCAGAGTCTCTGTAGAAGAAGCCTTCATTGAGTGCTTCTCCTCCGAGATATTTTTTAGATAAAAACATTTTTTTCACTTGCTGGGAGAGGGTTTTATCAATGAGGCTATGAAAGACATTTTCCAGTCTAAAACTTTTTATGGGATCCCCGCTGAAAACACTTGGTTCTGGGACTGGCAAGGAGTTCATGTTCAAAGAGCTGGGTAAATCGCTTGTGCAAGATTGTCAGGCTCTTGAGTTGTGAATGTCTGTTTTGGACAAGGTTGGAACGATGCAACGTCTGGATTTAGTCTGAATCTTGATTTATTACTTGGCAATGAAGGACTGATATCAATTTCTCTAATCTCTCTTATTGTAGTCAAAGTTTTCATATGCTCTACACGAGCTGTTGCCACATCGACTTCCTTTTTCTGCTTGTAGCTGCAGAAGTTTTGTTTTCTCTCTCTCTCTAGTTGCTGTCTATTTCAGCCTCCTCTTTGTTTCATTTCGGAAAGTATGTTTGATTTCCATTCATTTTCTAATTTGCGAACCTGTGCTTGCTGTTCTTGAATTTCTTTAATGGCTTGGATTGAGCTGTTTGGCTGCCAGCTCTGCCTCTCATGCTCACACGTTTACTACTAATACTGGTTGAGTTGGAATGGTCACTGATTTCTGGGACAGCTCTACTAATAAATAAAGTTTCTGTATTTGTGGAACCAAAAACAGATCTATAATCTTTCTTGTTTAATGCAGTTCTCACGCTTCTTTTTTCCAAAGTTGATCGCTGAAATCGCCATCAATGGTTTCCCAGGCTACTTACTTATAAGTTCGCCAGATTTCTGCAGTGAGTGTTACGCAAGCATCCATCTTTTAAATAATATCTGCTGTTGTAGCAATTGTTCATGAATTGGCTCATAGTGGTGCGCTTAAATAACTCATACTGTGTCTGAATATCCTTTTGGAACTTGTCAAGATCATCCTTTGAGCAAAGGTTTTTTAGTTTTGATCTTGTTTCTCTTGCAGCTTTTTTCCAAGAACTGCAGCTATTGAACTTCTTCGTATGTTTTTGGATGTTCATAAGTTTTGCATTTCGACCCTTTTGTAGTCAAAAGTTCTTTCCCGAGAGCTGATCTTAGTGTATGCTTTCTTCAGATCTGTCTGTTTCTTCTCCTGAATGTGACATTTTTGTTTGGTTAACACTGTTTTATTCGGTGAACGGCCTACTGTTGTCTTAAGTCTAAATTCAAACCTCTTTGTTCTGGATTAACCCCTTTACAAAATTCATTGTTAAGCTTACATCAGACCTTTCCACATTATGGACAACATAGAGCAATTATATGAAACAGTGATAATGAAAATGCCAAAAACATTATGCTACGATATCAATTATAAAATCACTTATTATCCAGCCCCTTCAATAAACAGACATATCGCTTCATATTTAGGATCTATGAACGTTACCAGACAGTTTCACGGATGGGAAAATAATTTTTAGAACTTTTGAATGCTTAAATATGCATTTTCTTAACTAAGAAAGTGTAGATTCACTTTGCACGCTTAGCCTTCTTTAAGAGTTTCCAGTTTGTCTGCTAGATCTAAATCCCTGCAGATGAAGCTTCCACCTTCCATTTGTGGCCATGCACTTGAAAGTTGGTGGAGACTGGAAGAATTACAGGATGGGGCTGATGTCTCCTGGTGATGGGCTGGTCAGCTTTGGCTTCTCACAGTGTTGGCAGGTGTAGCAGTGAGTTTTCACTGTAGCGGCCCCTCTTTGGTCATAAACGACGAGTCGCTTCGAGCTTCAACAGGTGCGTACTTTATTGGTCCTGTCACAATCCATCCAAAGCACCACGTACTTATGCAATCAGAAAACTAAAGAAAAATACAATAAAGAAATTAAGGTTTCACTTATAAATAAATTTCACAAAATTAGCTTCACAAAATTAGCATAACAGGGGTAACTAAATATCAGCACCACCAATTAAGGACCTTCGAAACATATTTCCATAAATTAAATAAACAATTTCACATTTACTTAAAGAAATACAAAAACCGAAACACAGCATCAATATTTGTACCTCATTCCGCTTCCAAAGGGGGTGCTAACTCAAAAATGTTGACTCCATGCCAGCGTACCGTCCATGTGCGTGTGTAGCGAACAAGAGGAAGGAAGGAAAATTACGTGCTTCAATTGAACAAGGAAGTGCATGTCACAAAATAAAGTGACCACAGGAGGCGCTGTGGTGCCACAAAAAGGGAGCAGATTAACTATAATGCACATATAGAAAAGAATATTTTCTGTCATTTACACAACCACCTCCTAATATAGCCATGTTGTGTGTTATTTAGTTTTGATCAGCTTGATCCTGGACTTGTGTATTCAATTTTCACAATATTCTAGTAAAAATGTACGTAACAACACGACCGCACATATTCCAGCTTCATGGAAACGCCATCAAAAAATGCATCTTCCAGTGATGCTCGAGGAGCTAGGAGGTGATAGATTGAAATCTGTAGGAAAACAAACTTGTAGAAGTTACTGAAGGAGATTTTTAAATTAAAGATGGCAGCTGCTTTCTGAGTGTTAAAGGTCATGTACTAAATAATAATTTAAAACAATTCTTACTGTTGTTTTACTTGTTACTGTTGCCATTTGTCTGCGTATCACAAGTTATAACCCCATCGCAATATTGATCACTAATATCGCATATCACGAAGCCTTCTCATATCGCAGTCTTAAGGCCCGCATAATAATCGACGCACTTCGCCATACCGCACGCTAACGCCTCGTGACTAAACAAAGGGCACCACGTGAGTGTGCACACTAAAAAACGCCACGCTGCTAAAGCTAAAAAACGCTGGTTCGTTGACGCGTCAAGGCCGAAATCTACCGACCAATGAGAATGGCGCGGCACACGTGTTCGAGCTGGAAGTTACAGTGTAAAAGATGGCACTGGGGGCGCCAAACACAAAAATTGCCTTGCTGAGCACACATACCAGCGAAGAAGATAGACGCTAAGTAGCGCCTACACTGCCGCGAAGAAATAATGACGGATTCTAAAATATCCCTGAACCAAGCAGCAGTTGGAGCAACTGGTGCTGGAAATATTCATGTTTTCTTTGTTTGATTCTGACAATCACGTAAATACTTGCTCTCTTCTTCTGAGGAAAAAGCGACTTTAAGAAGCGAAGCTGCGAGCGCCAACGCAGTACAGGAGTATTTCTGTTTACATTAAGCGCCATCTAACGTCAGGGAATGAAATTGCATGTTCACTCTGCTCATCGTCAGCTTAAAATCGCCTGGGTGTGAACACAAAAACGCCGGGCGAAAAAACGCGGGCGTAATAACGCCATGGTATTATTCTCCCGGTGTGTACGGGCCTTTAGTCTGTGGTGAGTTAAAGAGCCCACGCCAGAGTCAAGCACCTGAGTTTGGGCAATAAAAGTCACAAGAGAATTTTGTCTGAAAATAAAAACACACAAATCCAATTACACAAAACAAGACAAAAACCAAGTTAAAGGTCAACGGAAGGTTGCAGGGAAATACAAACTGAAAGACATTTTCTGGTATTTCTAATGAAAAAAGCTGCTGTTTGAATGATTGCAGGCCAATCATCCTGTAAGTGTTGCTATCCGGTGGGTCGGTTTTATGAGGAATACGAACGCGCGTGTTCACAGCCCGCGTGCGTGTTTGTTTTACTTAAACAGGCTTTGGTGCCTAACAGCGCAGCTCTCTGCAATTCGGAGGAAACTGGCGACAACCGAAACCAAATCCCGGATTTACCGAGCCGGTAGGTGAAGCTGTTGCACACGTCCACCTCCCAGTAGTACTGTCCGCGTGCGATCACAACATCAGAGCACACCTGGCCGAGGCGCGTGCGGCTCTGCAGAGGACTGTCTCCATGGTGGCTCACTGTGAGGCAGGAACTGGAGAGGTGGAGGGATGGAGGCACAGATGAAGGGTCCAAAGAGAAAAACAGGCCTAAAACGGGACGGAACAACACCGGGACTCACCACACGGCGAATTAAACAAAACAAAACAAAACAAACAAACAAACAAACAAACAAACAAACAAACAACATTTGGAAAAGTCTCATAATGATGAGGGAAACCATACCAAAGACGGACTGCTCCATTTCCTTCTCCTGCAGCTCTACAGCGCCATCTAGTGTCGTCTCCGCGGAATTGGCAAATGAGGACTGTTTTCCAGAATCCACCACAGATGTGGATTTTAACGGATTGACTGGAATAACAAAATCCTATTTATCACATTTTAGCATCAGCATATTACTATAGAAACACGCTGCTCTAATAGCGGCTTTATTTGAGAGAAGACTTGGGTATTTTCAGCGTAAATTGTCCAATAAAATCTGTCTATTATATGTAAGGGTTGATTGGAAATACTGGGTCTCAGAAAACAGTTCAAGTAAACATGCAGCTTTGTTAAAAATGCAAATAATACTTTGTTTTAAAGCAAAAGAACTATCAAGATTTAGATGAAGTTTTGTGTCTGTTTCATTAAATTAGAATTAAAAGGTTTCCTCATGAGATTTGAAAGGTTTCCTCAAAGGTTTCCAAATGACCCCATCTTGACCTTTTTTATTATTTTGAATCCCAAACATTTACATTTAAGTTTCAGCCCAGCAAATCTACTCTGACTGTGTTTCCATTAGATTCAGTTTCATTTAAATCAGCAGAACATACTCACAATCGGAGCGGGCGTGGGCTGCACCTTCCTGAAAGCAGCATTAATGAGGCAAGAAAATGCAAAGAAGAAAAATTCCGAAAATGTACATTTATTTTTTGTCATTATGTTGGTCCACACTTGGATAAATGTCTAATAGTAGAAATGTGTTAAAAACAGGACAACTTTTTTTCTCTGGTAGTCAGGAGGATCACATTTTTCTGATCTCCACATAAATCATAAACATCTTGACATCATAACATTACAAGGATCCAAACATAGAACCAGATTGGACTCATTCTAATTTTTTGAATAAGATATAAATAATACAAACCATAAATGTTTTTTTCTTTCGTTTTGTTGTTGCTGTAAATGTCTTCGCAGCTTACCTTTGCATGGTGAAGGCAATCTTCAGGTGAGTGATCTGAGAAGCCTATCTGTCTGCTGACATGCTCAGACTTTATGGAAGGATGTTTAGGAAGACAGGAAGTGGCACATCCCCAGCTCCAGCACGGCAGCTCCACATAGCGTCTACAGCAGGGGCATAGAATGGAGCAGACAGAGAGCAGAGCTCCACGGCAGCACGATCCTGTTGGTCCTCCAGCTGCCACACACCTGCTACACATGGTGTGAGAGCATGGCAATATCAGGACGGTGTGGCATTCTTGACGGCAGGCTGGACAGATGGGCAGATGCTGCAAAAGTTCCATGCTATTTCTCTTTTCTGATCCGGTTAGAGTCCCACATCCAGCAGGTCTTATTATGGAAGAGCTTTTAGGATATCTGTCTTTATGCTTTTGTTCAAAGATCTCAGCTACAGTATTGGGATAAAATAACCAAAAGGTTTTCTTTGTGTGTAATAATCCTGTCTTTACATTTCTTTAATTCTTGTGGACCTTATCCTCACTAAACAGAAAGCAAACCTTGTTGATGCAGAACCCTCGTCCATCCAGAGAAGAGACAAAGAGGACCCCTCATGTGGTTCCAAAGGCATTTGCTCCCCTGGAGGAAAAAAATCAGATATTCCCTTTTATTTCTCAAAAAAGATGTGGAGAACACGTGAAGAGGCAAACAGGTTCTCTTGATGAGCCGCCTCGCCTGCATCACATCTGTCGAAGGAGAAAACGTAAAATTACTCACAAGATAAAAAGACAGACAGAGAGAGAGAAGAGGCCGTGCTGTTGCTTGGGGGTTACCATGGTGACGAGTGCTTTTGTGGAGGAGCAACTACAAGATAATGTGCTGTGAAGGGCTCTCATGCACGCACACACAC
>CM074488.1:18162485-18178622 GCA_037389245.1 Oryzias sinensis | reverse complement strand
GGACAAGCATCGCGGCTAAAGTCTCCAACTCTGCCCATCCAGTCGGATAAGTGTCAGGCGTGTTTCAAAGGGGGACTTCAAAGATGTAGACGACCGGAGCCCCTTTGGTCCACACAAACCCTCAAACTACAAAAACAAAGTCGTCCATGTTTGCATATTTTGCTGCAGGCAGATAGTTTGTATCAAATGTCAGCAAAGCCTCGCGGATATCGCTGAAATATGTCATCTCTCTGACTGGCACACCGCTGAGTATGGAGTCCTATACTGTTCATAATTAAATGAATAAATATTTAATTAAATAAATAAATATGAACTCATGCAAATACACAATCAACCAAGAAATCTCTCATAAATATATAAAAAGATCATGAAATTGTGAAAAACCTGCATACTGATTTTAAATTAGCCATTGTATTATTCAATATATTTCATTTTGCTTTAAAAACCTGTTCATTATTTTAAAACAGCATTTTAAAATATTCATTTTATTCATGTGGAATATTATTATAATTCTACGTCTTTTTTCAGAACCTTGGATTTCAAAATCAATGTTTTCCAAAGTAGCTTTTTTTTATTTCATGTTGCTGTTTTTCCCAATGGCGTATTTATTTCATGAAGAGCTTTTTCAGGAGAATGGGTCAATCTGTCAATCAAACTAGACAAGGCAGAGACACTTTTGTGATTGGCTATTCCTTTACTCAGACATGAGCGGCAGCACCCCGACTACATCGATCGAAGATGCTTCACCAAACGTGACGGCGCAATGCACACTCCTCAACACTAGGGGGAGGATGCACCTCAACACATCCACAGTGTTACACGAAATTGGGAAGTTTTTGTTCTAAATTTGCGGATAAAAGTGGCTTTGGGCAAGTGTGCATAATTCAGGTGGTTTTGTGGTCGGTTCTGCAATTTTCATCTTCTCATTAACATCTAGTTTGTTTGTTTTTTAATTAAATTATAATCAATACAAAACTCTCGCAGACACTACACACAAAGATGCAAGGCACAGCTCTTTTCAAAAACAAAGATAAAAAAAACAAAGAAGCATGTATAAAAGATATTAAAAGAAAACAGCATAAATTAGAAAAAAACAAGGCAATAAACAATCTGGACCCTAGATTTGCAACCATTCTGTAGCAGAGTTACAAATGTCATCAATGAAAGGATTTGAGTTGTGAATACACTTCAATGAGGACAAATACAATTTGACTTCATTTTGAAAACACAGGAGGTTCGGCAGATCTTTTTTCCGCTTTTTCTTATGGATATGATATTTTCCCAAAAGCAGGAGGATGTTCACTAAGTTTGTTGACTCTTTTGGCAACTGTTATAAAACAAAATATCTTTTTCTGTGAATTGTATGTTGTTAATTTTTTGACTAAGCCAGTTATGAAAATCTTGCCAGAATCTTTGGATCACTGGACATGACAAAAACAGGTGTTGGGTTGTTTCTGGGGTTACATGACAGAAATCACACTGATCAACCTCAAAGCCAAATCTGCTTCTCAATGTCTCTGCCGAAGGGTAATAATTGTTTATAATTTTGAACTGCATTTCTTTTATTTTGGGGGCCACTGGCCATTTTATGAATTTACAAAGTTGAGCACCAGATGTGACAGGTGTCTCAGTTATTTTATATTTCACTTTTCTATTAAAGTCATGATATAATTTACCTTTAAAGGAGTTGTTTAGGTATTTATTATCACATTTTTTTCATTAAGTTTTATTTCTCCTATTACTAAATTTGGTAGTTTAATTTGAACAGGAAGACAGTATTGTATTTTTTATTAAATGTAATAAAGCAATTGGAATTGCTCTGCAGGTTTTCTGGAATTCTTTGGTTGTGCATTCAATATCATATTTACTTTTGAAGTCTCTTAACTGAAGAATTTCTCCATTTGAATCAAGAATATCCCTTACAAAAAGAATCTTGTGGTCAAACCAATTCTGATGAAAAATGGTCTTCCTGTTTGTGGTAATTACTCTGTTTTTCCACAGGGTGGCGGAGTGAGGAGTGAAATTGTGGCTAAATATCATTTTCCAGTGGAAAAGTACTTGTTTGTGAAATTCTGAAATCTTTATAGGAAGTTTGGAAATTTCAAAGTCACATCTAAGCAAAAAATCTAATCCACCTACTTTATTGAAGATGTTTTTGGGAATATGAAACCATATTGAGTCAGGGTTAGCCATAAAGTCTTTTAACCATTTTATTCTAAAGGTTCCAATCATTGATTAAAAAACAGTCGTCCTTATACCTCCTAAATTATATTCCTTAATTAGTTGAGATTTTCTGATGTAATGGGTCTTATTTCTCCAAATAAATTGATAAATAACTGAGTTAATTTTTTTAACATTCTTTGGATTAATGTAGAGAGATTGGCACAGATATATTAATTTTGAAATTCCTTCAGATTTGGACAACAAATTTCTTCCAAAAATGGTTAGATCTCTGATTAACCAGTGATTGAATGATTTCTGCATTTGGTTAATTTTTTCCATTATGTTTATTTCTTCCCTTTTTTTTTCATCTCTAATTAATTTAATTCCTAAATATTTCACTTCGTGTTTTACTGGGATTGAAAACATTTCTTTTTCCAGGCAAGAGTACAGGGGTAGTAATTCACATTTTTGTAAGTTTAATTGAAGACCAGAAGCTTTTGAGAAAATCGATATAATTTGCAGGGCTTCCATTACCATGTTTTTGTCTTTTAGAAAAAAAACTGTGTCATCTGCAAACTGGCTAAGGCGGAATTCAAAATCAAAAACTTTAATGCCTTGAAAATTAGGGTTGTTTAGAATTAAGTATGCTAAGAGTTGAGTACATAGAATGAAAACTTTTGGTGATATTGGACATCCTTGCCTTATTCCACATGTTACATTTATTCTGGGTGTTAATTCTGAGTTAACAGTGATGTAACTGTAAATTTCAGTATAAAACATTTTTATAATTGAGCAAAATTATTTTCCAAATCCAAAATGTTCCAGCGTTTGAAATAAAAAGTTATGTTCTACAGAATCAAAGGCTTTGAAATAGTCAATAAATAAAATGAGACTTTCTGTTTCTATCATAGATTGATAATCTAGCATATCCAGAATTAATCTAACATTATTATGTATGTTTCTTCCTTTTATAAAGGCAGATTGAAAACTATCCACTACTTTGTCTAGAACCATTTTAATCCTGTTTGCATAAACCAGTGCCAATAGTTTGTAATCATTACACAGCAGGGTGATGGGCCTCCAATTATCTAACTTTGAAGAGTCCTTATTTGGTTTAGGGAGTAAGGTTATCAATCCAGTTTTCATAGATGGAGTTAGGCAACCTTCACGGATACAATCATTGAAAGCATTAATCATTAAATCTTTAATGTCCTGCCATAAAAAAATTCTGTAGTCAGTCCATGTATTCCTGGTGATTTGCCATTACTCATATTTTTCAATGCGATTTCAATTTCTGATATAGTTACATCTTCTTCTAGACTAATTCTATCAACGTATTCTATCTTTTGGATGTGTTTTTTAATTTGGGTAAAGAATATGTCACAATTTTCTTGGCAAAGATTTGAGCTATATAAGGTTGAGTAAAATGAAACTATTTCAGATTTAATTTGCTCTGGGTCTTCAATTAATCTTCCATTTTTATTTATTTTACCTAATTGTTTTTTTGTTTGTCTACATTTTTCTAATCCATAGAAGTATGTTGTGTTTTTTTCTCCCTCTTCAATCCACTTAGCTCTGGATCGTATAAACGCACCGTTTGCTTTTTCTGAATAAATCTCATCAAGTTGTTTCTGGAGCATGTTTAACTCAGCCAGATCTTCCTCTCAAGGATCAGCCTTTTTCCATAAAATATTCATCTTTCTGACAATTTCCTTTTGCTTTATTTTCCTATTTTTTACAACATGTTTGCCAATTTCACTTGCTATACGTTTGCTTTCAAATTTAAACCACTCCCACTACCCTTTGTTTGTCATTTCCATTCCCTTGACTTTCAAACATAGAGATTTGATCTCCTTAATAAATATATCATTTAGTAAAAGTTTATTGTTGAATTTCCACGTGTTGTGAGATGGGTGTGTATTTTTACACAGTTTTAGGGAAAGGCTGATTAAACAATGGTCAGTAAGTGGAGACGGTTCTATTTCACAGTTTCCTACATGAGCAGATAAAGGTTGAGAAATGAGCCAATAATCTATTCTTGATCGCTGGTTAATGTTTGATGCACTAATCCATGTATAGTTTTTAGACGTGGGTTTTTTTAATCTCCAGAAATCAAATGTGTTTGTTGACAAACAGAAGTTTCTAATTATATCATTGTATTCTGGTTGTTGTCCTTTGACAGGTAATCTATCAAGCCAAGAGTTTGAAGCAATGTTAAAGTCTCCTCCAATAATTATTTTATCTGTTGCATGAGAAATTTTCCATTCAAACGAAACCTTAGCAAGTTTTTCCAACATATTCTTATTTTGTACTTTGTTATTGTACCCATATAAAGTCAGCACAAGAATGACTTGCTCATTTATTTCAATAGCAGCTAACAACCAGTGGCTTCTCTATCTCCAAGATGCCTAATTAACTTCCCCGAAAACCTGTTAAAGAGAATCATGACTCCTGCTGAGCGGCTTGTGCCGTGTGAGTAAAGGATTGTATCTCCCCATTGTTGTTTCCAAAAGACTTCATCTGCTGGACCTGAGTGGGTTTCTTGCAATAAAATTAGATTCGCCTTAAGTTCTTTACAAAATAATAAGAGTGCCTTGCGTTTTGGAATATTTTTCAAACCTCTGGTATTTAAAGAAACAAATAAAATAGACATGAACACTGAGCAGAATACTTGGTGTCTAAATAAACGCTGAGATTTCCTGAAGACGCAGGAATGAGCAGAATGTCTGTCCAAAAACCATAACGCAACATAATTGGACCAACTTCCCCAAGAATAGTAAAAGTTCTTTTTTTTTTTTTTTTTTTTAAATTATAAACCTTGTTGTTATCAACCTTGAAATTACAACATTTTAATGCTCAACAAAAACAGACCTTCAAACTCTGTCTCTGGTCGTCATGGCACCACTTTCCTCCCTTCAATAAGCGCGTATCCCTCCTTCAGAAAGGCTCTCTTCCCGCTCCGTCTTGCTCCACCATCGGCCAGAGTTTGGCTCTTGCTTCCCGATCTTCTTTGGTAAAGTCCTCCCTGAAGTAGATCTTCATCTCTTTGCAGACTCTGGCTTCCTTGGATTTTCTCCACACTTCGTCTCTCACCATGCGCATTGCAAACTGGATTATTATGGCTCTTGGCATGTTGTTATTCACTGTGACTCTTTTTCCCAGCCGATGAACGGTGTCGACGGTGTCCCGGAGCTTCTCCACAGACATCGGAACCACTCGGGTGAGGATACCGAGGACGACCTCTCTGGCGTTTTCATTGTCTTTCTCTGGCACCCCCATCAGCCGCAGGTCCCATCTCCTCTTGTATCTTTCGCTCTCCAGACATTTCTCTCTCAACTCTTTGTTTTCTAATGTGAGATGCTCCACGCGTTCTTGCAGCTTCACAATATTTTCAGTCTTCTCTTTTGTAGATCTTCCAATTCCATCCATCCGATTCTCTATGCTTTCCAATTTCTTTTCCAAGTCGTCAAATCTTTTCAGAGCTGTTTGGATTTCATCCATACGGGAATCAAGGCCGTCAAATCTGGTTAGAATAGCCTGCATGGCATGAGTGAGGCTAGCATTACTAGCGCCATCTTGTTTTTTCGTGGCTCCTCGTTTCTTCATTATTTTTGGGTTTGGGCTGTTTAAGCAGATCGGGTCATTCACATCCTCAGCAACTGCTTGCTCCATTTGCACTGTTCCTTCTTCCTCAAAACTTTTTCAAGAGCCCGGAGGTCATAATCATGGTCGCTAACGTTAGCTTGCCTTGGGTTAGCCATTCTTCATGCAGTAAAGAAAAAACGTGAAAAATATATCTGGAGTAATCCGTATTTTTTTTTCCTTCCTAATATTGATTTTCTGACACTTCTGGGGATGGTTGGTCTCACCCAAATTCCTAAGTGGACACAAAAATTGGTTTCTCTTTCAGACCCTGCCTCAAACACCACCACTCACTCCGCCATCTTCCGGCACCCCTCCATTAACATCTAGTAGTGGTCTAAGTTAGGCTGGGTGGTTGTTGGAGTTCCACAAAATGTCTATGAACTGGAGTTCCATGAACGCAACATGCCGCGTGTGGGATGGGCTACCAGCTAATATTTTTAGCCTGATAGCCACTTGGAGCGATTGCCTGCGCTTATCTCAGTAAAAAGGCATGGTTGGACAATGTACATGGAGTGTTAAGAGATCAGGTTTATTTATTTGGAATAATTTCACATGATAACAATGTTTCCATGTTTGAGTTCATGAGATCATCCCAGAGAGTCTCTGCTTCAGCTCAGCGCAGTCAAACGTCTTAAATTACGTGTAAATCAGAGCGCCCAGGCAGCGCGAGAGTGTATGTGTGAGCGCAAGTTAAGGGTCTGTTGCCCTGTCCCCGGAAAAGTAATAGTAAAAAAAGGTTTCCTCCAAAGTGCAGAGCCTGATTCTTGGAGTAAACCCTGGCTGCAGAATTGCTCCATCAATCCCGGTGTGGGTACCGAATGTTCTCGGGTTGCCGGATGTTCTCTGGTCCTTCGGGGGTCCTTCCAATGAGTTATATCACTAGAGGAGACATCACGTGGTTCCTCATGGGAGGGGAGCACCGCCATCTTGGTGAGGTCAAGTTACAACTGCAGTGCAAATTCTTTAACTGTGGAATTATAAAAAAAATTCTGGGATGAGTTCTGCTTCTGGTATTCTTCCAAAATTGCAATGCCATTTCATTTACACTCAAAAAATGTTCTATTCAGTGTGGTATCATATAGACCAGAAAATACAGTTCTTAATATCCTGATATTGCAAGGAAAGTTTTATATGCACAAAAATAAAATTTTGAAGACCAAACCAATTTTTACAACATTTAATAAAGAGCTCTGTTTTGTTCAGAAATACAAACTTCACTGCGGATCTCCGCTGCGTTTTCCGACCATGGTCAGAAACGTCATCGCAGGAAAGGTTCAACATTTTCCCGCGAGGGAAAAACAAAATCAGAGGACCTGATTATAATCATTGTCTCATTGAAAATAGAAAAATATAAGGTTCAGGAGGCCTCAGCAGGCTTGTTCCGCTTTGCGCAGCTCCTGGTCTGACTGTTGGTCCGCCAGCTCACCTCCTGCAGCCGACATAAGGCACGATGTGAGCTCTGAGTGAGTGGCGTGAGAATGAGGAGTGTTTCAACGGGGGACTTATAGACGTGGACGACCAGAGCTCCTCTGTGGTTTGGTCCACACAAACCCTCAAACTACAAAAACAGAGTCGTCCATGTTTGCATCTTCAGCAGCAGACAGATCGTTTGTCTCTATTTGATCTCTAATGTCAGCAAAGCTGTGCAGATGTCGCTGAAATATGTCATCTCTCTGACTGGTACACCGCTGAGTGGGTATCGAGGAATATGAGTCGATTTCCATGGATAAGCCAATGAGCGTTTAGACCCCGCCCACTTTCACTGATTGACAGATAGTCTCATTCTCCTGAAAAAGCTCTTCATGAAATAAATACGCCATTGTGAAAAACAGCAAATGAAATAAAAACAAGGCTACTTTGGAAAATATTGATTTTGAAATCCGAGGTTCTGAAAAAAGAAGTAGAATTATAATAATATTCCACATGATTAAAATGAATATTTTAAAATGCTGTTTTAAAATAATGAACAGGTTTTTAAAGCAAAATGAAACATATTGAGTAATATAATGGCTAATTTAAAATCTGTGTGCAGCTTTTTCACAATTTCATGATCTTTTTATATATTTATGAGAGATTTCTTGGTTGATTGTGTATTTGCATGATATCATATTTATTTATTGGATTAAATATTTATTTATTTAATTATGAACAGTATAGGACTCCATACCCTAATACCCCTAGTATTTAGTGAAATGAAAGACCACACAGAACTTAAAGACATAAAATAAAACACAGAATGATGTAAACAACAACAAAAAGAGAAAATTTAAGATAAAAGAAGCTGGTGTCTTAAATTAAGGGTTAGCTGCGCCCCTAACTATTTACTAAATATGAAACTGAGAATTATACCATTATATGATGATTTTCATGAAAATGTTTCACTGGAAAACAATATAAATTGTTATAACAAATTATATAACCATATTAATTAAAACCTTTCGCATCTTAGAATAAATACTTTTAAGAAAAAGGTAAAATGTAAAAATAAAGGATAAAATACTTAACTTAGATTTACTCTATTATGTAAACAAAATGACTTAAATGTTAAAACTTAGAATAACTAGAATAAAAAACAATTTAAACAAAACGATATGAACTCTTAAATGCAAAATAGGTAGGTCACCTCCTTGTTAATATTTCACTCCATAGTGACTCTAGTCCCGTTGATATATCCCACATGGTCCCTGTAATAGACGTTCTTCCCTTCTGCTCGGGCCCGCTCCATCTTGGGCCAGACGGCCGCTCGAGCTTCTCGGTCTGCTTTACTGAAGTCCTCCTTGAAGCGGATCCCCAGGTCTTTGCAGGTCTGGCAGTTCTTGGTGATCCTCCAGAAAGCATCTCTATGTCGCCTCGTGACGAACTGCAGGATCACCTGGCGATGTCTTCCTTCCTCCCTCCTCCCAAGTCTATGAACCGTGTCCACCGTCGTGTCCATCACGTCTGCCCACTGCGGTGCGATTTTGGACAGGATTCCAACCACATGTTCCCTGATGTTCTCGTCATCTTTTTCTTTCAGTCCATGAATTTTCAAGTTCCATCTTCGTTTGTATCTTTCCAGATCTGCAACTTTTTCTTGCAGTTCTAGGTTCTCTTTCACTATCCTTGGGATTTGTCTTTCCAACGTTGCGATTTTCGTTTTGCAGTCTTTTATTTCAGCCGCGTTCATCTCAACGAGCCGGGAGATGTTTGCCACCATAACAGTGTTTTCACGTAGCTGACTTCCAAAATCTTCTATTTTGGATGTTAGCCTTTCAATTGCAGCCAAAACAGCATCTTCAGATCTCGAAGTAGACTCCTGTCCCGCTTTCACCTTCAAAGGTGGTCCCGTGGACTTTGTGGGAGTAGGTGGTGGCTTCCTTTTCATACTAGAAGCGACGTCCATGTGAGAATAGTCATGCTCGCTCATCATGGCCGACGGCTGCAAAGTTGGAGCTTGCTTCGGACTTGTTTTCTTCGTCGCCATTTATGCAAAAAAGATGAACTCTCCAAGATATTTTTTCCAAAACGAAGATAAAGTCAAACGCGCAACTGTTCTCCAGTCAAACCGTTCTCTCTCAGTTTTCAAATTCTGACATTTACTGTGCAGTTTGGGGCAAAAGGCGAGAGCTTAGCGAGAGACGTCCGCTCAGTCCGCCATCCCAGCCGGTCTTTTTGGCGCCAATGTCACCGGAAATACAGAAACTTGGCGGACATACGTCATTCCACAGTTTATCACAACAATTAAAAAAAAAAAACTCTCTGTCCTTCAAATGTCTCTATGATGGACACCTGTCAAGGTTTACCAGTAACAGCAATATTGCACTTAATTTGAAATAGTTTATCTATCTTGTTTACCTTTTTGCTTGATACACAGTGAATATGTGTTTATAAATGTTTAAATTGTAATCAAAAAACGTTTGATCCACATTTAATGATCAGAGTTAATGGAGGATATTTCTGTCGCAGGGTAGAATATCCTCAATCACACATCCACACATCCATTCACTCTCACACTTACACCTATGGACAATTTAGAGTTGCCAATCAACCTATGTAGCATGTTTTTGGACGGTGGGAGGAAGCCGGAGATCCCACGCATGCACGGGGAGAACATGCAAACTCCACACAGAAAGATCCCCCATTGATGATGTGTTTTTTTTTTCCTGTCCCCCAGCCGGGACTTGAACTGGGGGGGGGGGGGGGGGACATGTGAGGCAAGAGCGCTAACCACTGAGCCACCGTGCAGCCCTCTCTTGCTTTATCATCTGAACAAAACCAAGGTGAACTTTTCCTCTGAAATGATGCTTTGGATCATTTAACAAGATGTCTAGCATAGGCTACCAGTTTTGAATCCACTGGTTAGTCCAGCTGCAGTTGAGCAAGAGGCAGGTAACTGTGACAAAGCGTCACACAGCATACAAAATAGTCTGCTTCTTGTGAAAAACCTAAAATGACAAATTTACAGTAATGATAACTGATTTAACATTCATTTTCTTCGTAAGGGACCATGGTATATATCTCACACCCTTCAAAGTGTCCCTCATCAGAAATTAAGTCCATTAATTTCTGATGAGGGACACGTCAAATGGCATTATCTCTTACAAATCTACTGACGTGTAAAAAAAAAACTGCACAAATGCTACAGCATGAGAATAAATCATCTTTTTAATGATGTATTGGAATTTAAGCGGCATATTAAAGCTTCCATCACAGTCTACACAGATAAAGCAACAATCGTCTCTAAGGCACTTGCCAAGTCCAAAGTAGAGTAAATAAAATATCACTATTCTCTTAGGGAACATCTATAAATAAATATAACGGTTAAAGACTGTGATATTTTCAAGTCACATGTTGTCAGATGCCTTAAAGAGAACAAGTTTTCACGTTCCTCAGAGAAACGGAAGAACATTCAAATCCAGGAAATCTACAGAACGTCCCTAATAAAATCATCTTTAAGCCAAAAAACATTTATCCTCACCACTTTAAAAATGGCCTTATGCTATGAATTCAAACTCCAGGCAGGAAGTTCTCTTCAAAATAAGAGGGGGCCCAGACTGAAGCTGCTTTACATTCATTCACTTTTCAGAGCCTGAAACTGTTGACCTGACATCATTTATCATTGGATTCATCATTTTAGCTTCTTAAAAACCTCTTCAACTAAATTTCATAATCTAAATATATATAGTAAAAATGTCTTTCTAAAACGTGTAAAGTTTGTGTTCAGCTTTCTGGCCGAAAGAACACCATAAACAGGAAGAGAATAACAATGTTTCCTGCATCAGACTGCTTTTACTTTAAAAGGGTCATGTACAGCAGTGGACCGGCAGGCATAGCAGAAAATCTGCATCCTCCACTGCAAAAGGCCACGAGGCTTTGAATGGATGCAGTTCAAACATGGTGGATGAGCTTTGCCAGTTTCTGCTGTTCCCTTTTATGTTTGTAAATCTGTTTTTACGTAAAGGCTAACTGAAGATGATCTGATCTTAGGGGTGAAGGAGAATGCGACGTTTGTGAGTGACAGGTTCTTTCACGAACCTTCTTCTAAGTTGTTCCTAACAACAAAAAACACACAATATTAATAAATTATAGACATTACAGTAACTTGATTTTTCACAAGTGACACCCGAGACAACGTGAATGTTCGGAATGACGGAAAACACGAAGGTCAGAAGAGCCATCCTGAGAAAAAGAGGTTTCTTCAGGTCCAATGAAACTTTTCTGGAAACTTCAGTTGTCTGAGTAACTGAAAGCTTGAAATGATGCATGAACCCCGTCACTGATTAGTGATCAAGTCCAGGCTCAAAGATCCTTGTCCATCGTGATTTGGTCGAGTGCGTTGATCCTGTCGGGCAGCAGACCTTCCTCAGTGGCCACCCAGGACTCCCGGACCTGGAGAAGAACAGCACTAGAGCTGACCTGCAGCTTTGTCTGAGGACGGACCTTTTTTAAATGTTTTCAGCTAACTGACCTTGAATGGCTCACTCACTCCGATAATGCACTGCAGGATGCTGCTGAAGTAACACAACACGCAGTCCCCGCCCCTCACAGGGATCTCCTCTTTACTGATGTAAACCTGCAAAAAGAAACTCATTAAGCTCCAGCGGACGTGAATGACCCAAACTCCATCTCCAGACAGGTACCTGCATCACTTCCTGGTTGAAGGCCACCTCGTTGTCTTTGACCCACGTGTAGGTGATGTAGTCTGAGACGCTGCTGAACCCAACCTGGAACCCATAAAGACCTCATAAATCTGCTCCTGCAAAGGCGTCTTTAGCAGCTGCCGATAGACAAGTCACCTTATACAGTCCAATCCAGTCCCAGCTGCTGGAGGGAAATGGTTGCAGGGGGCTGTACAGGACCATGGAGTCGATATCTGCGCTCCAGTCACCTTCTGTCTGTAAACGCACCAGAGGAGTATCGAACTTCTTCTTCAGCTAGAGGGGCGTAGAAACAGAATACCTTTTACTTTAGATCAGTGGGACCCAACCTTTCTCCGGCCTCGGACCGGTTCAATGTCAGACAACATTTTCACGGACCAGCCGGTACGAGGATGAAGTGAGCGTCCAGTTTTTTTACTTCTAGGTTCCCTCGACTCGAAAAACCCACACATACTTTAAAGGGGCGATGGATAAATAAAAAAAATTGGTCACTAAAACTGGTATTTTCTAAATATAACTATAAACACGAATCCACTGTTTGAACCACTTTATTGGCAGCATCCTCTGAATATTAGGCAACTGGTTGCTGAATATTAATTTGCATTTTTATTATGGTGTGTAGGAACAATAAATCCAGATCTGGCGTAAAAACTCCTGGTTTTTGTCTGCTAAATGCAGCTCTCTTTTATTTTGAAGTCAAAGCCTCTTCTCTTCTGTTTCCTCACTGGCTCTTTTCTGCCAAAAGAAACTTTCCAAATACGTTCGTCTTTTATTAACTTTGCTAGCTTAGGTTTTTCAATTTTACGGTCGGCACAGCTGTTTTAAGAAAGTAGCAAATAGATTTTGACACGTGACTGAGTGACTTCACATGCATCAAGTATGAGTCGGCTGTGGTGGAGAGAATCTAGTAGTTTTCCAAAATAAAAGCGTTCTTCAGAATCAGATTACAAATAAGACAAAAAAAAATGTGGGAGGTGTTTTTTTGTGTGTAGCCCGGTACCAACTGTGCTTTGCACCGATACCGGTCTGCAGGGTTGGGACCACTTATTTAGATAAATCTACCAACAGATCTGATATCTGTGGTTAAAAGTAACTGGTGATTTTAAAAGTGTGTTAGTATTGTTAAACATAAATGTTTTGCAAGATTTAGATAATATAACTGCTGGAATTTGAGTGTGGAGCTAATATAATAACATATAATATAACAATATAATAAATCAGACTTTAGAGTTCCAGTTACTGAAAGTTTAAAGATTTCAAACATAATTTACAAAACAAATTGACGTCGTCCGGAGTGAGTGTTGAAGAGGCGGAGCCTCTCACCTCCACAGAGAAGATGCCGAGGACGGGCTTATGATCGCTGATGCTGAACTCCATGCTGCTGGTGTACAGCTCCTGTCTGACCTTCAGAGGGAACTCCTCATCCTCCTCAAGCTGTCGGATCCTTTTGCCATCTGGCCTGGAACCATCTTCTTCTTGCTCGTCAGGGGGCGGGGCTTTAGGTCGGATCCTCCACAGAATCCTGTCGGTCCAGGCCGGTTTTCTTTTCTTACCGCTACAGAGTTTATTTGATAGAAGAAAAGTAAATCAGTTGCTAAAATTCGGATTTTTAAAGTCTTGAGAAGCTCTTGATGTGGAGGAGGTTCAGCTGAATGTTCAGAGAACTTTCTTCTCTGACATGGTGTTACTGGACAGAAGCATGACGGGACAACATGACATGGAGGTAAGAAGCAGAACATGCGAGGAAACAGTAAAAGGGGACTTGAACAAAAACCTGCTTTTGAATTTAAACGTCAGACGTGTTCCACAGAGTCATGAGGTCTTGAACCAAGCGTGTTAATAAAGCTTTATCCAGTTCTGAAAGCATTAGGGGGTGTTAAACCTGATAATCCAAGACCACACAGGGGTTATGCTTACTGGGATGTTTAGTGGTTGCTCACAGCAACCAAACATATAAATGTGCACAGAAATGTCTTACTTAAAGCCAAACCATGTTTGGTAGAACCTAAGAAGGAGAAGCAGGTGAAGAGTAAACCAAAGATCTCAAAACATGATCCAACATTGGTCGATGATTTCTGTTTTTTGCTGTTTTAGAGTCACATTTGTGAGGACCAAGAAACCTGTACATGGCAGAATGAGCCCCACCCCACCCAGCTCAGCTGCCCGTCCCACCTCAGCCAGTTCCTCATCAACGTTGCCCCACCCCCCAGGAACAAGTTGGCCCCTCAAAGGCAAAGCATCGTTACTGCAGAGATCTGACCATCACGTTCACTGAAGTTCTAACCTGCTGTCGTAGGAATCAGAGTTCAGGTCAAACTTGTAGGTGGGCGCGAAGTCCAGCGGCCCCTCCTCAAACTCCTGTAGCAGCGCCTCCTTTTTCTTCATCATATTTAACTGTAAGGACACAGTTTAGATTCACTCAGAGTTTCTCCATGAGCAGGTATCAGGTGAGTCATCTAGACCAGGGGAGGGCAGACTTTGTGACTCGTGGGCCTCAGAGGGTTCTAAAATTCAATAGAAGGGCCGGAGTCCTTCTCCGGGAGCAGGTGCGAGGAGTGTTTTGGTAATCCACCATATAAGAGAAAGAAATAACATGGAATCTGGACAAAAACATTCAGATCTAAAATTAATGTATATTTTAAAACAGAACATTATTGAATTTTTATTTCAAAACAATGCCTTCTGTTCTCATTTTAGAGCTAATTGAACCAATGGCTTGATGTACTTAGTGTAAAACGCAAACTTAGAGAAATGCTGCGTTCATGTTGTGTTTGAATGACCAGAAGAATGAAAAACAACAAATTGTCCAACAGCACATGTATGCTAAAGCAGGGGTCTTTTTCTTGTGAAGGCCACATAACTTTTTTTCCTCTCCGATGTGTCTTAATTTGCCCAATTTTAAACTTCTTTTGTCTTTCTAGTATGGTGAAGCCCTTTAATACATGTAAAGTGCTATATGAATCAAGTTTCATTCATTGATTAATCCTTCATGATTCTGATCTGTGAGGCTTTAATTTCAGTCAGGATGTTTATTTTTTTTTTAAAAAGACCAAACAGGACGACCTTCTCAGATGATCAGCAAAGAAAGTATTAAAGGTAATAGAGTTGACACCAATAGGAAGTTAACGGAAGATGTCAATAAAAGTGAAGCTAAGATCTCAACCCTTTTGGGTTCTGCAAACATGTAGATCAGGGGTCGGGAACCCATGGCTCGTGAGCCACATCTGGCTCTTTTGATGGCCACATCTGGCTCGCAGACAAATCTTTAATTAAAAAAAAAAAAACATTTCATTAGACCAGTCATTCTCAGGCGCGATGCGATGCCAGTTTGTAACAGCCTGAAACTTATGAATGTTTACTGAACTCGGCAGATGCGAGCTGCCGTCTTTGAGAAGGAAAAGGGGAGGGGTAGTGGGCGCAGGCAGCAAGGTGAGGCGGCGCACTGATTAGAACACGCTGCCCGTCACATACCACACACTGCAGCCTGTGAGTATTGCTGTACTGACAATGTTTGGCTCTGTGTGTGCATGTGAGCAGTCTCTCACATCTAAAAAACATTAAGACCAACCTACGATCACGTTTAACGGATGAAAGTCTCAACGCCTGCATGAAGCTTAAACTCACCACGTATCAACCAGACTATAAGACCATCAGCATAACCACGCAGCACCAGAAGTAACAATAATGGTAATAAATAATAATTTATTAGCAACAGCATAATGTCGAGTCTCTTTCCCACACTGAGTCACGGAGACTTTCTTTATTCTGGTTACTGTAGGCCGTAACCAACGCTGAACAACTTATTCAGCGACTCCTGAATCTCTCCCGCCAAGAGTGCTTCCCCCAATTTTTTATTCCCCTGCTCCCTCCCATTTCCCTTATTCGGCCCATAGCTGAACCCCATTGGTCCAAACTGCCTAACGACAGGCTGAGCGACAGAACTGAGGGCCAATCAGCATCTCTGCTTGATGGGTTTAATGAACTCCGGAACTTAGAACTCGACCCAACAGCCACCCAGTCCAACTCAGCCCGCTACAATAACAAGGTTATTAAAAGAAACCACATATTTATTGTACTTGCAAAGTGTTGAAATTAAAAAAATGCAAACATTCACTTTTAGTTTTAAACATATTGTATGGCTCTTTCGAAATTATATTTAAAAATATCAGTTCATGACTCTCTCGGCCAAAAA
>CM074488.1:18062410-18161985 GCA_037389245.1 Oryzias sinensis | reverse complement strand
CCATCGCTGGCGTGATCCGGTCCATCGTTTCCTGCTGCCCCCCCCCCCTCGGTGTCTTGCTGACATCCTGTTGGTTTGTGACCTTTTTGTTTTTCTTCCTGCAGCTTTCATTGCTCTTTGTTTTGCCTCATTACGTGTAATTTGGAGCTGATTTGTACTACTGGATATCTGACTGGAGCCACAGATGAGGAATCTGTATTGTTCTTACTGAGACACAGCATGGAATTAACATTAAACAATCTAAATTAAACCCTCATTTGTCTTTTTGTACTTAGATTCACACAAATAAAAAACTAAAGTGGAATTAGGTTTTTAAGACCATAAAAGCCTCCAACCTTCTCAGTGGAAATACGTCAGTATGTTTTCCTGGGTTGGAGGTGGTTGTGGGATTCTGCAGCTCCGCTGGTCTTTTCATCCTAGAAGCTGCAGATGTTCTTGCACTGATGTTCTCTCCTCATGGCGTCGGAGATGAAAGCATCTTCACGGTGGCTGGAGCCGCAGCAGAAACGTGGACAGCTGAACCTCTGAAGTTGACTTCACGACAGCAGACGCTCACAGGGTCAAAGGAACTCGGCGACCTTCTGCCTTCCCCGTTCCAGTTTCAGCCGATGCAGCCCGAGCTACTGTTTCACGCCTTCTGACCGCCTGAACTGCAGAGATATTTTTGGACTTTGTGCTGAAGGTGGTGGAGGCCGTCAGGCTGAGAGCAGGCGGGCAAAGTGACAGTCCTGTCCATGTTACAACCCTGTTCTGAAGGCTGGAGGAGAATGTGGCTACTGCTCAATAAATTCACACCAAGAAAAGTCCCAACTAACCAGATCCAATGGAAGCAAGGCCTCTTTCTCAGGTTCATGTCAGTATTTACATCCCATAAAGAATGGATTTCCTCCCAATCACCCACCTCAAGCTTTGGTCAGAGTTTGAGTCCCTAAAACGCCAATCGTTTTTGTGGGGAATGACTCCCTTTCCTCTTCATGTGTGTTCAGAATGTTTTCAGTCTGATTTCTGACCTGATGCTGGCTTTAGCTGCTTTTGTGTGTTTTTCCATGCAGACGCCAACGATGGCGCTCAGAGTTTTTGTCACATTTCCCTCCAGGAGAAGACTTTAAGCCCTGATGATTCTACATCCCCTGGATGAATGACGACCTCATCGATCTGATATGTCTGGTCTAAAATACTGTGTTTATGTCCTAGTAATTGAAAAACTACACAGTAAGAGTACACACATCGTTGTTATGCGTGTTCTTTGATACGTTTAAGCAGCGATGATCTGCTATACACGGGGTTATTGGGAGGGGGGCGGCTGGTTCAACCACTGCTGACCGGACAGGCTCTGCTCCGTGGACAGGACACGAGAAGCGCGTGCTGCAGGACAACACTGCTGCCGTTAGTGGGCTCGGGTCTCCCGGGCCGGAGTGGTCCTCCGCCTGTGACCCAGCATGCAGCGGGGCCGGTAGCATAAGAATCTGTGCTCAGTGCATGCAAACACGCATGCGCAGTGACATTTCTATGAGGGGATGTTCGATTGGCCGTTCTGCACGTCAATCAAGTCCCGTACTTCTCGGTAAGGAAGATGATTCGTTGACGGACAAAAAATAAATAAAAATATATACACAAATCTATAATTTGTTGTTTGGTCTTATATGTGTGTTTGATATTAACAATTGTTTCTTTATTGTGCAACTAAATGCGAATTTCTGTAAATTGAAAAATGTGCAATAAAGTTGAATGGAAAAAATACAAATCTATAAATATAGACAGACGTGGTTTAGTCTAGAGATCTTTAACAATATTTTTGTTGGCACAAACCAAAAACTCAATTTATGTAATTGTTTCTAGGTTAGTTTTAAAATAAAGACTTTGCGAGCCTCCAGAGGGCAGCAGGTTCCAGCTGATGGGACAGTAGATTATCCATCCAGGTTTCCACAGGAGATGTTTGGAGGAAGTGTTGTAAATAGACAAAACAGAGTGTGACTTTTCGTTGGGCACATTGTTCTTAA
Organism: Oryzias sinensis; assembly: GCA_037389245.1. Taxonomy (NCBI): domain Eukaryota; kingdom Metazoa; phylum Chordata; class Actinopteri; order Beloniformes; family Adrianichthyidae; genus Oryzias; species Oryzias sinensis. Next base: position 18,159,985 of record CM074488.1, on the reverse strand, counting down.
AAGTGTGTTTTGGACGTTGATGCGGTCCCTCCTTGATGAACACGGACGTCGACCTCCACTGGCTTCCTGTGGAAACTGGAAACGGGCCGTTCTGCTGTCAGAGGGAGGCTGCTGGTCTCAGAGGAACCTACGGAAAGAACGTCAATGAAATATGGAGAACTTCCTCTACAGATAGCAGTTATTAATAGCTGGAGATATTTTGAAGAAACACTTGTGAAATTTACTCTGCGCCGGTATGGTCTGGTCTGGTCTGATCTGGTCTGATCTGGGTTGAGCTTCCATAGAGGATCTGGTTTCATGACCAGACCACAACAATGCAGAATGATGAAACTGTCGACCGTATTCGGCAGAGCCCTGCCTCTTTAAACCAAACAGCAGCTCACTGCTGCTTCCAGGGGTTTAGGAGGGACCAGGGGAGGCTGAATGGAGACACGGGATTGAACGAGACCACCTCCATAACAGAGGTCACTTAGGAGGTGTGTACCGTTGTGGTAATCAGATGTTTGTCCAAACGAAAGATGGAAAAGAGGGCAGACATGTTTTAGACTCATCCATCAGAAAAGTTTCTGTCTCTAACAGTTTGAAGTCCTTGAGAAAATGTGAACTCTGCTGGCCCAAAGGTACACAGACTGCCCAGATTTATCACATCAAATAGAAAAAGAAACTGTTTCCTTTGGTGAAGCATATAGGAATTTGTTGAAGAAAAGGAATCTCTCCATCCCATGTTTCTCTGTGGTCACGGGAAGTGATGCATCAACCGGTCTCAGCAGCACCAGCTGAAGAGCATGGAGGACAAGATGTTTGTGTAAGCAGCAGCAGCAGGACCCAGCCAGCAAGGCCAAGTAGGCCCCATGTAGTTTAAAAGTGGGCAGAAAATGTGGGCCCCACATGGGTTTCCAGCTTCTGTGGTGGCCCCACCTGTGTTTGCCCACTGAGTGGGCTCCAGCCCACTGAGTGCCCACTTTAGGCAGTGTGGGAAAACACAGGTGGGGCCACCACAGAAGCTGGAAACCCATTTGGGGCCCACATTCTCTGCCCACTTTTAAACCACATGGGGCCTACTTGGTGTTGCTGGCGGGGGAGGTCAGGAGAAAGACTTCTGCTGACAAGAAAATGTCAATATTAACCAACAGCACACAGAGATCCTCATTTTACTGATTCAGGCTGAGATTTTTTCACACAGATCTTTTGTATTCATTATAAAACTATTCAATATAATGTTAATAATTCATTATGTTGCCCCCTTTTAACCTAATTACTGACATGCACAAGCTAAAGTACAATACAAAAAAACAGAAATTGAATGTCCCATTATTTTATTTTTTCTAAAACTTTTTTTTTTGGTTCTGGCTTAATAAAGAACTAATTAAATTTGAAAACTGAGAAAATGCAGCTTCAGGTGTAGGACCAGCCACTGTGGTAACCACAGGTCAATGCAAACACCTGAGGTTGACTCTACACCTGTCATTGTAATTGAGCCAAACTACTGTACGGTGCAGGAGGAGAGCACTGTTTGTTTATACACGTAAAGCACGGAGCGAGAGGCGTCATTGTGTGGTTTGGTGGTGGCTTATTTGAAATAGTTGCCATTCCTGAGCCGGATCAGCACCGCAGCCTTCTGCTGTCTTACGGACTGGGCTGATCCTTCACCACTAAACACACACGCAGATATTCTTGCATCTTTTGTTGCAGCTCTTGATGAAGCAAAAGCTTATGAAGAAAAACAAAAGAAAACCTTCCAGCCCCTCATACTATTTACTGCTCCTCACTTTAGTGTTACAAACAAAAGACCAGAGTTTGACCAACAAGACAATAGAAAGTCAACACACACAACAACGGAATCTGGATTTATGTCTCGTGAAAAACGTATAACTTCATAGATCTGCACGCGCATTTACATTTCTATGTTTATCAGCTATAATTAACATTTTCAGGTGAGTCAACTTTTAAAGTTTGTGCGTCACACGAACAACAGTTTGTGTCTTTCTTTTGTTTCCTGTTAGCTAACGGCCCGCCGTTATCTTATCTGTCTTTAAAACAGTATTGAGCGACGCCGCGCTTCCTGCAGAGGGTTGTGTGTGTGTGTCTGTGAGTGTGCGACTGCATGAAGGCCACAGGTTTCCTGTTGATGCCAGGCTGGCAAGCCAGGCTCACAGGTCAAAGGATGTGTGTCTTTGTCGCTTCCCTTCCCTCAGCAGCAAAGTGTGATTCCTGCTTAAAGACACATGTTAGATTGTTGAATATGCAAACCCTCTCAAAGTGAAAATGGCTTGGTTTACACAGGAGCTTATGCTTTAGGGCGAAGTTTTTCTGTAAATCCCTGTCATAAAGACTTCACCCAAGGTGCATAGGTGCATGTGTCAAACCCTGGGACTTGTCTAGTCCAGACGGTGTAGACACATCATGGACCTGAGGCAACTCCAGGACCTCCTGTGGAAACCATGTGCAGCAAACATGCGGGGTCCTTCACTGACAACCCCGTGGCTGCATGTCTGTCCTGAATATGTCTGAAGCAGGATGCTCTTTCTCAGAGGAAACCCTGCGTGTGTGTGTTTGACTTTGTGTGTGTGTGTCGGGGAAAGTGTTCAGAAAATCCTCAAAAGTGAACCTTCTGTCCATCCATCACGGCTGCAGGAAATCCTGGAATAATCTGCGTACAAAGTTCTCAGTAGAACCCCGCCTCCAAACCCTTAGCACTGTCAGCTCGGAAGACAAAAGACATATCCTCTGCCTGTCACACTCATCTGGCGTTGGGCGAGCTCCACATCCTCTCCATGATCCCTCAGCAGCCAGAGAGGCAACATCCTCAGCGAGGGGAAGCAGGTCTCACTGAGACTCTGCTCTGCAGCAGGTAACACCCAACCTCTGCTCTCTGCAGCTTCAGCCCTCTCTGATGCTCTTTCTGGAGCTGCTGCAAGATGAAAAGTTTCTGGTTTTACTGGTGAACTGCAAATGTTTCTGTCACACTTCTTAGTTGGATTCTTTTTTTTTTTGTCATCACACAGGAGGAAAGCAATGAAGTGACTTCATTTCAAGACTCTCCAGAAAAAAGAATTAAACTTCTGAACACGAGAAAAGACCAGAACCTTTCACGTTAAAGGAGAAAGAATCCTGGTGGAGGAAAAATGATGGAACTGACAATTCAGTTGATCCCAACGGGGGAGATCATCCTTTCTCCAGGGAAGAATGGAGAAAACTTCTGCCACGGCTGCAAGGTGAGCGTCAACGTTACCTTAAAGAATAGGTCTACCGCAGAGATGATCTGCTGGCTGATAAGCAAAGACAGTAACTCAGTTCATGGGTGGTCAGTAAATCTAAAGAGCTCAAGGACATCCTGCATGTCGGTATTTACGCTGAGATTTCTTTAGTTAACCAACAGAAAAACTTTAGGAAAACCCACCAAAGTGTCTGTACTATTTTTTCTGGTTCCTCTGATGATTGACAGATGCTCCATACAAACAGGATTATTGATGCAAGTGCAGAAAAGGTCAAAGGTCTGCTGATGAGGTCCGATCTCACGTTTAATTTTAGGAACATCCGAGAACCCGCAGTTCACTCACTGACAGCTGGGGGCAGAATCCAGCCCAACTCTGACCCTGAACAGGATGGGATGGGTTTAGGATGGAAAGATGGAGGAAGGGAAGAACGGAGGGATGGGAGATGAATGATGAAGGATGGAGGTACAGAAAGAAGGGTTAGCTTCTACCTTCAGGGAACATTTCTGTCCTCATTGATGAATCGATGGCAGCGCTGCCACACAGAAGCTTCTGGTCTGTTTGCTCTGTGTTTATCACTGTTGATGTTTGGATTTTGAAGAAAGTTGTTTGCTGTTGAAGATGTGATTTTAAATTAATGCAAGCAGATTTACTGATTTCAAACACGTTTGCAAACATTTCCAGTTGTGAAAGTTTCTGTTAGTTTTCATAGATGCAGCAGACTTTAGACCTGCTTCCCAACTGGCTGAAACCTGTTAGAAAAAGTTGAAAGCTCTAGACATTTTAGGAAAAAACTCAAAATGAAATCAGTTTAGTTTTCTCTGCAATTGTTGATGTTAAATCAGATTAACGGTAAAGTGGAAAATGACAGAAATCCATCAGACTTATGCTGCTTTTTGAGTAGAACAATAAATGGAATCAGTTACTGAGTTCCTTGCGTTTGTGAGGAATCATGACGACGTTCTGCCTCTCAGCTCCAAATTGAGCAGATACATCTCGGTTACAGTTAAGGGAGGGTTGACTCACCCTGCTGTGCTGGTGAAGGTGTGGAATGTACCACTGTTCGGACTTCAGGAAATGACAAAGACATTCCTCTTCCCCTTCCTACATTCCTGTGGGGTCAGGTCACCCTGTGTTTGTGCCAAAGGTGTCACTGCTTTGGAGCTCTGGTGACCAAAGATGAAACCTTCTTGTTCTCATTTATGGTTTTCCATAAAAGATTCCTGATAAATCTTTGTTTCAGTTTTCCGTCTCTGTCTCACTGATCTCCTAAATGGTTAGGATGAGCATCATTGTGGGACATGGAAGGTGAAGTCCTGAGTGGAGGTCATGGCGGATGTCCTGACCTGCATTTCTGTCCCGTACAGTCAGACTGTCTCAGTTGATCCATAAATCCTGTCAGCGGGACTGTGTACAGAACATTACTGGAGGCTTGCTGTAAATCGATTGCTCCCTCCTCTGGCGGTGGAGCATCATTACAGTTCAGCACCAGCAAGGACAGAGCACGTGGAGGGTGGAGGTCACCTCCACATGAACCACGTGTTGTGTAACTGCAGGACAGGAGACTGGCTTTGTTTGAGCATTTACAGCCACAATGGTCAGTAACAATCTGATGTAGTTTCCTTTTGAGGTGCATTTTACAAGGAATTATAAATTATAACCCTTTCGATTACCATCATTCCAGCAAAACTAATAGATCTTTAACGTATTGGACTTCAGCAAAACTCACATTAAAAAAACGTCTTAGTCGACAACCTTGGACGTAATTGGTCACCATCATGGCAGAAAAGATGGCTAACAGCAGTCAGGTTAGACTCTGGCAGACCCCAAAAAGAATAAAGCGGTTGAAGGAAATCAATGAATGGATTGATGAACATTATTACTTTGGTAACTTTTAAAAACACTGTGTCAGTATTTCTATCTATCTATCTCTCTATCTCTCTATCTCTCTATCTCTCTATCTCTCTATCTATCTATCTATCTATCTATCTATCTATCTATCTATCTATCTATCTATCTATCTATCTATCTATCTAATCTAATCTAATCTAATCTAATCTAATCTATAGTGTCTGTCTTGAGGCTGGACGGTTGCAATTTCAAATCCAAGGCCGTATCATTCCAAAGACTCTAAAATAATGGGACCCAATGCCTCCTTGATAGACACTCAGCATTAAGGCGTTGGATTGGGGGGTTAAACCACCAAATGGTTCCCAGGAGCGGCTGTCTTGTACACAATTCACGCACCTAGATGTGTTACAACTAATGGGACTAAGGATAAATTGTCATTAATTAGAAAAATACATAAATAAATAAAAGAAAAATGACATGGATGAATGTAAACATGTTTGTGTAGATATAAAACAGACTAGGGCCCTTTAGGTTTAAATCACAGTATTCATTTCATTTTGAATCCTTCCAACTTCTTCATTTTAGATCTTGATGTTTCTGTTTCAGCAGAACCACATCCTGGTGTTATGAAAATGGAGTCATTTGATTTATTGTCCCCCCTCCCCCCTTTTTGATTATTTCTAAACTAATCAACTCGTGGAATTATATTGAGAGAACCAATCAGCGTGGACCAACCTTTCAGAATAGAACTTCATTGTTTCTTACTTAAGGTCATGTGACCCAGGTGTGTTTCACACACATTATCAATTGTTTATGTCACGTTGATCAAAATGTATTATATAGTTCACTGTGCAATAGTCTTACTCCTCAAAACACCTAGTCATTAGTTCATCGTATAAGTCATTAACTGCAAAATGGTTGACCAAGTTGTCATAACGTGACAAACATATTTCGCTGCATTGCAAGAGAGGATATTCGCTGTGATGTGGATGAGAATTTGTGGTCTACGTACAGGAACGACAAGAGGTGTAGGAAGACCACACCAATTCCTACTGCACTGCCTGTACTGTTGGACAGAATATTGTATTATATATCTTTTTTTTCCTTTGTGTTACTGTTTGCAGTGGTTTTTTCTGTGTTGGTATGACATGGCCTGTCAACAAATTACAATATGAACAATAAAAGTGTAAATGTGAATCTTGTCCAGTCTCAATCAAACCAAAAAGGTGTAACTTACATTTTACAATAATTGTCATCCAAACTTTAGCCATAGTTTACATCAGAACCTCCCTCTAAAGTACACAGTTATATTGACAACATGACTAAGTCATTTGACTGTCTTGTTCGTAGACAATGACACAAGGACTTGACATCCTGATGGCACTGACATGTTCAATGACATAAAGACTTAGTTTTGAGAGATGAACTAAAGATTTTGAGCAAGTTACAGGCTTTTGTAACAAATCCATAGTGTTTTGCTGTTTGCACAAATTGTTTTGAGAAATGCACACACGTATTTGCAAACTTCATTTCTGATCTGAGAATTGAACTAAAGCGACTGTAAAGCACATTCGGCTGCATTGATGGCCGGCGCGGGATCATCAAAAACCCCGCAGGAGCAGAGACGCGCCAGCAGATGGAAGAAGAGCGCAACCTTTAGGTTTACCGCGAACTTCCTCTAGAAAACGTTTCTCCGTGACTTTAGTCACGAGTTGTTAGTGTTTGTGGAAATGGTCGAAATGAAGAAACTGAGGTTTGAAAATCTTTGATGCTCTCATAGTGCCCCACCAACACCACTCTCTGACCCCCACATAAAGGGACTTGACTCTGTTTCACCCGAACATAAATTTTTTTCTAGAGAAAAACGTCACATTTTAGTCAAAACAACCCACAAATGAACGTAAACGGATACATTTTCATTTTCGTAAGATGACATGTCTCGTGGGACAGCCGGGACCGTTGGATGTCTGGATGGTGGACTTCCTGGTCCTTCAGGGTGTGTTTCCCCTCAATGACAGAGGAGGAAAAAGGGAAATTACGCCGCTCCAGAGGAACCGACTCTGCTTATTTCCGATCAGCGCCGGTATGCTGCGTCTGTGCGCGGCTGCGCGTGCACCGTGAGGCGGCAGCAGATCCACGGAGGGGGCACCGGTGAGCGCGGGGAGTGGTGGGAGGGTCAGGAGAAAGCCGACAGTCAGGACTCCGTCAGACAGCGACTCAGCTGAGCAGAGCACACCGACCTGAACGCGGACGCCAGAACCCGGTCCACGAGGGAGCAGCAGAACGAGCAGGATCAGGTAGCAGAACCGCAGAACTTTGCTGCTTTTGTCCGCGCTGTCCGTCATTCTGCTGCGTCAGCGAACTGTTTGAAATTCAGCTAACAGCCTGAAGAAACGTGGGCTTTTTTTTACTTCGTCACTCGTGGACTTGTTGCTGATCCGAGACAACGTCATTTGGTGCGTAAAATCCCCGAGTCGAGACGGTCTCATTTAAAGGTGTTTGGAACCCGCTGTAGTTCCGAGGAGAAGAACACATACATCACATGTGCGTCAATTGAATGAAAGTTGGAGCGACTGTCACTCGGGTTTACTCGTCTTTTTTCGACCCACATCTCCAAATCCCTTCAGGTTGGGTTCGTCTTTTTTTAGACGCCAGTCAGACACAGATTAGCCCGCCTGTCGCACCGGACCAAAGGTGCTGCTAAAGTTCAGTTTCTGGAGGATCCACGGGCGAGGCTGCTGCTGTGGAGATTCCGTCCAGCGCGGGTGTCCATCAGAAACAGGAGAGAGCGAACGAACCCACGGTGCGCCCCGCGTCTCCTCTCATGTTGTAGCTTCACCTGTGCGCTACTGGACTCTCCTGGTTGTCTGGACTGACCTGACTTCTGATGTGTGGGTTAGAATCCGTGCAGGTGTGTTTTGAATCAAAGTGCAGATTCCTCAGAAATCTCCACGAACTGCTGCTCCAAACTGTCATGAGCAGAGATGTTGTCATGACAGATGTTTCCTCACAGATTTTGGGCTCATTCCTGTTATTTTGTGATAAACTGTTTCCATTTTAGGGACATATTTCTACTGATGGACACCAGTCAATCTGAAAATAATTCACTTTATAAAACCAAGAGATGCTAAACACCAGTTTGTTTAAACTTTAGCATCACCAAACATCTCCAAATGACTTGACAGAAAGACGAAGATTCAGCCAACAAAGGGTTAACAATAAATCCCTTTTTTCTGAGCTAAACTCCTCTTTTTCTTTGTTTTATTTTGGTTTCCCTGGAGTTTTTACAAAGAGAACTTCAGCTTAAAGTGCTGGAACATTAGACTGCTCTGCGGTCGTACATCAGGGCCACTCTGCATTCATGTCTGTGCAGGTAACTTTGGTTGTTACTTCTTGGGCTGGGGGTGCTCTCCTGGGGCGGGGCTCTGCGTTGGGCCCTCCCGGCTGCTCCACTGGTAGGGCTGGAGCTTGCACTCTATGTCCCCCCCCATGCCTTCCTGCTCTCTGGTACTGGGGGCCCCTGTGGCGATCCTGCTGTCCCTGGTTGGTGGATGTGATTGCCCGGCAGGCGGTTGTTCTCTATCTGAATGCCGGGTGTTGGGGGGGTCCTGGCTGTCGCTGCCCGGGGGTCTTGGTGTGGGGATGACTGGGTACTCTTCCTCTTTCTTTTTACATTCCATCACCCACCCCAGGAGAACATAAACACTCACTCGAGCACATGTGCATCCCCTTTGCATCATCAGTTTGCGTGACTGAATGAAATATTTCACACTAGTTGGTTTGAATGCATAAGTATGCGTGTGTGAACATTAGTTGTATTGTGTACATGTTGACTTGTGAACATTTTTGGAGCCAACAGGTATCTTTATAACATTTCAGTGTGTGTGTGGACAGGCCCCGCCCCTTCTAGATTTGTATTACATCTGAACCTGACCGTATAAACATCCAGCAACTTATTGCTTTATGCTAATTCTTGATTTTACCCCCCCTCCCCTCTATAACCCCCCAACATCCCTCTCTCTTCTTCCCTTCTTTCCTTTTCCGTCTGTTCCAACACAAAAATGTTACAAATATGATTAAGATGAATAAAGTTTAGTCTTAATTACAAAGGGGTTTATTTTAATATAAACCTGTTGTGTTAGAAGATTCATAACCCCATGTTGTAAAAGTAGAATATGTCCAACACAAGTGGCCTTCAGTTCTAGTGTTTGCTCAGCTGTTGGACAGAACAAGTAAAAAAAAAAGGATAAAAACTTTGATGTTACTTGAAAAATGTCATGCAAACAAGCTCAAAATGAAGTTGCGGGCGTTTTTCTGCGCCATGTTCGTACTGCAGAGTGCATGGGCCTCTTTTGAATGCTGTGTCTGCATTTCAACCCCCAGCATAAAGATACGGCCCAGGATTAGATGTTCAGCTTTGATAGTGTTGATGGTCTTAAGCACAGATGCCAAACTGGGCCGAGCCAAGAACGAGGCTGATAAGGTCATGAAGCAATAGCAGTTGAAAGTGTTTTTGCTGCCTTTGCCCGCACATGTTAAAATACAAATGAGTTGAATTCAGGGCCAAACGTTGTTGTATTCTGATAACGGATCTCCTCACAGATGACTGGTGGCTCCTTACATTCCTAATACCTTCAAGATGCTTAAACCTGTTCCTGTTTGCACCACAGTCATGGTGTTGTAGCATCACAAAACTTCTCTGGTCTCACACTCCCTCTGATGAAGACGGACGACATAAACAGACGCCCGAGAGCATGTTTGTCTTGTACAGAAATATCAGTTTCCTGTGAGATTAACTGCAGGATGGAATTATGAAGGATTACCAGACCGGGTTGCTCATTACTGGAGTGATGCAGATGCCGTGTGGGAGAAGGTTCATGTGATGAGAGCCATGTGTGTTTGTGAGTCAGACTCTGAGTCGGTCTGAGGGATGAACTTTCATATTATCAGCGGGTTGTTGGGGGGGTTTGTTGAAAAACTCTGGATCAGGTCGGGACCGAATCTTAATCTGGAATCTGTTGGAGACAGAAATGGAGAGATGCACGGGGGTGGGAGCTCTTGTTTTTGCTCCACTCTGTGAAAACACCTCCTAATACTGTTGTAGGTGTTTTTTGGTAGCAGAAGGTGATGTAGCATGGAAGCATATGTCACTTTAAAATCATTGCCTTTAATTTTCACTAAAGCCGGTGATTCTACTTGGCTCAAAACTTTGTTGCACTGCCATCGTTAGGTTGGGTTTGTCTGGGCTGTAAACTAGTGCCAACAGAAAGCTTTCAGGAATGGGGAGGGGAAGAGGGGTGGTGTTGCTCCGTGCTAACAGCCCACAGTTCAGAGACGACTTTCTAATAAACTTTCTAGGAAATTATGTCCTAGAAGAGGACACAGGTTGTTTGATTTGGTCTAAAAACTGCATAATCGTGATTAAAAGCCCTCTGAGAACGCTTTAAAAATAGATCCAAAGATGATCGGAGGCAACACTTGAAGTGTTCCTAAATATATGGAGCAGCAAAATCTATGCAGCATTACTGTATCTAGCCAAAGGCTCCATGAGATCTGCACATCTTTTTCTTCTACTAGTAGCTCCACTAGTCTACAACTATCCAGGTCTAATTTAACCGCAGCTTCATCCAAAAGACAGGCAACCAAGTTCGGGTAAATGCCTGACGTTATGTCATGAAGGGCAAATGTCAAAGCCAGATGCATCATGAGAGTCGATGATTCGCTAAAATCAGCAGCAGAAAGACAACAAAAAAGCTCCAGCTTATTGTTTCTCATCAGATGACTGCAGCACAGCTTGGTTCAGTTTCCCGGCTGACCTCAGGTCCACAGGAAGGAGTGCAGAGACCATGTTCCCCAAGCCCCTGAAGATCATCGGAGATTCTGATGGAACCACTTAGCTTGAGTAGACTTATCATAACTACTGCCAGCCAGACTCCAATGCAGGATCTTAGAGCTGCAGGTCAGTGTCAGGCAGAAATTGGTTTATCCAAAAACTGCATCTTCAAGCTCAGTTTCATCCTAAAACCAACCGCTGGACTGAAGTAAACCTGCATTAATAACAAATCTCTGTAGCTGCTGTGGACTTCCTGAAACCAGACGACTTTTAGTTCCCTGATACAACCTGTGGACCGTTCTTTATGTAACTTTAATCCTTTGTGTCAAGTAATGCACGTGTTCTCTGTGTGAGGATGTGATCAGTCCTCTGAAACTGCAGAGTCACCTGATGAACATGTCAGGTACTTCTGGAAAGGTCTGAACTTTTCAATCTTAGACTTCTGAAGCAGGAAACCTCTTGAATATGAGCAATTGTTCATTCTATTGTAGACCTTAAAGTTTTAACTGAGTTAGAGCTGAAAGGGAGATGCATTGTGGGTAAAAAATGATTCCTTAACAGTATCCCTGACAGTGAGGGATGGTGATTTACAGCTGGAGAGCATCCTTGCTCCTCACATGTGAGACTCCGTTTCAGTTGCTGCTCCAGCATCCCAGAACCTGCCGGTTGGTGCAGGGAACTCCGCCCTGTTGTGACTACAATTTAAGTGTCTGCGTCCTGCATTATTTGCAGTTTCAAATGTTGTGGGTTCTGGATATGGTTCAGAAATTTCCCTGCCAGCTCCATTGCCTAATTTATCCATGTGCTGAAAGTATTGGTAGCAGGACTGGATTTAGAGATGGGAATTGTCCCTTTTTGACATTTCTGAATCAGTTAGACGGCAATAAGATTATTCTATCAAACACTCACCATAACTTTATTTCATTCTTTATTTCTTCTCATTTGTTTGGGACTCTTTGTCCTTCACTGGGTGTCAGCTGAGGACAGAGCTGGTGTTCACTCACCACCCTGCTGACTCGGTCTCTTCATAATCCCACTGTGTTGTCCCTGCACACCTCCACTCAGATTAACCTAATGATACCTCTCCTAATCCCATTTATCTGGTATTACACTTGGTCAGTGCTTACAGGCCCAAATTGGAGGAGCACTATGGCTGTTTTTGTTTCTCCTGTGCACTTTAGTTTAATCCTTTTGTGATGTTTAGAGATTCTCTCAGTCTTCTGGGTAAAACAGTGTTGTTTTTGTAGACATGGCTTATTTATTTAAGCGGATTCAAACCAAACGTCCTGCTCTCCACACATGAAGAATTAGTGTGGTTCAAAAAACAGAAAGGGCTTCCATGAGCTGCAGACCAGCCCACATGAAGCTCCCTGACACCTGGACTTTTACTTTTAGGACTTTTTAGGACTCAGTCCTGTCTTGCAGGAATGTGTGCATCCCTCCTGAGCAGCTCTTCTAGATTTGGTGGTCTGTGTGTTGCAGGCTGAAGTTGTTAATGCAGAATTCTATATAGTTTATTTAAATATTTGACCCAAAGACACTTCTTTTTATATGTCAGTTTTTAAGAATTCCAACACAAACATGGCCTTAAGGGTTGTGTTTGTTTGTGGTTGTGTGTCATGAGGGTTGTGTGAGCTCTGCTGGCTTCACCTGAACGACCTTCTCCCTCCTCCTGATCACTTCAAGAGTGTGTGTTTGTGGTTACATGATGAAGGGGCCAGTTTTTGTTAGCTTAAATGAATGATGCTAACTGCGTGATAAATGTGTTGCTGTGCACATTACATCAGAGCGTGATGAAGCTGCAGCAGCTTCTATATTTGGAAATGGAACAATCCATGAGTCTCCATTGATCGTCCTTTGTGGGGTCAGAGGGGTTGCTGGAGCCTTTCCCCGCTGACTAACGTAGTGTAGGGTGGTGCCATTTCATGGCTGGAGTGACATCCCACTGCCCCTTACAAATTGACACATGTTTTTTGGAATTTGGGAGGGAAGCAGGGTCCTCAGATTGATCCAAATGCACTCCTCAAACTCCACCCAGAATGGACACGGCCAGAACTCCAACCTGGACTTTCTGGCTGAGAGTCAACAGAACCGACTGCTCGGTTAAAGATGTCGCATAGAGATGTGTTTGATCAGTTTCTCTGTCAGGCTTTAGAGGACGGCTGTGAGAGGTAGCTTTCTCCAGAGAATGTGCATACATTTCCCATCATTCATCAGTTTCATCTAAGTGCTTGCTGATGTTGGCTGTTCTTTAATTAGAACCTTTCAGGAGCTGTTTTTCCAATCTGCCATGATTCAGGCCTGCACCTCTCTGTGGGTGAAAAGCTGAAACTGTGAGGCAATAATCAGCTTTGATGGAATCTGATGGATGAAGACAGAAGGAAAACCATGAAAAAACATGTTTTTTCATTCAGTGTCTGTCCCACCGTTCATAGTGCTGTTGATAACTCAGTAGAGGGGGAGTGTTAACGGGATATTTACAGTTCAAACAAAGGATTGTCCCAAGTATGTAACCCTTTGTTACATACTTGGGAGCAGACGCATGTTGTTGGTCCAGTTTTCTTGTTTTTGGTCCGATCTGATTAACAGCTTCCTTCGTTTGCTTCAAGTCTAAACACAGTCTGCGTGCTGCTGCCCCTTAGTGCTCAGAAGAACCCAGGTCCGGACTGCCGCTCTCAGCCCTGATAGTCATCCTCAGTCTGACCTCACATGCGACGTCTAGCATCAGATCAATCTCCAGGCTGCAGGTTTCTTCTGCTCAGGTCTCCTTTTTTTGCCTCTGTTTGTTCCGTGCAGTCCTGAACTGACCGTGGTGTCAAAGTGACGAAGAACTGTTTTACTTTAGACCCTTTTCATGTGCTATTCTGTTTTACCATTCATCATAAGAAGTTGATTCTTGAAGGTTTTTGATAACCACGACAAAGATGCCCTTTAGTATATTATTGTCTTTTAAAGCGTGTAAATCTGATTAATGCTCTCGTTCTTGGATCTTAATCAGGTTTTTCTCAACACAGGAAGTTTCTACATTTACTTTTCAAATGGAACTTAAGGGTTTTATGCATTTCAGTGTCGCTGTAGCAGTGAGCGTCTCACAGCATTCTTTAGTTTTTGCTTTTTTACGTTTGACTCCAAAGTGGGGTTCTTCAGGTTCTTTTGATCTGGAAAGGCCAGACCTGCCAACAAAGCCGGGCCACTGTACTGATCCCTGGACTGGAAGATCCAGTTGTCTGGTAGTGTTTGGAAAACATTATGACAGTTGTGCAAAGACACATTTGTCCAAATATTGACTAAATAGAAGAGACTCTTGGGATGGCAGTAAGAAGGTGATGACCACAGGATCCATCTGGATCTCCTTCTATCTTGAAGTTGAACCATGGCATCCGGACTAAAAGAGTTCTTAATTTGAAACATTTCAAGACGAGACGCTTTGTCATTCTGAGGGTCTTCTGCAAGGTGTGGCTTGGAAAGAGGGAACGCCTCCATCTATTGTTCAGGCTTACAGACATTGGACACAGGAAGTTTACCTGGGCACACCTGCGATTTTGAGTGGAGCCAGCAACTGCGATCCATCAAATCCCATCACTTTTTCAGCACAGTTTGGAGCAGATGTTTGTGAGGAGACCCTGAGATGGTTATGTGGTGTCGGCCGCATGTCTTAACCTCCACGCCATCAAGCTCTTCTCCATTTAAGGTCTGCTGTGTTGTAGGAGAAGATAGGAGGCACCAGGGCATGTGAAATGGAGGTGGGAAAGAAAGATAAAGACTCAGGATGAAGGTGGAAGGTCGTGTAGAAAGAGGCTCTACAAAGGAGAAGATTGCCTGCATAGATATGCTGTCATAGATGTGTGTGTGTTTGCGTGTGTGTGTGTGTGTGTGGGGGGGGGGGGGGGGTTGAAGAAGCATTACTACCATTAGTTGACTAAACAAGCCCCGACCTGCGTCTGTGTTGCTGCAGGACCGTGTGTGAGTGTGCACAGTCATTTTCCCACACCTTTACAAGTTAATATAAATAGAAAGCCAAACAGTTTGAGGGTTTTGGAAGAACTTCAGTTGTTATCTGACTAACTTGAACTGTTTTTTTTATCTTCATTCCTCAGATGTAACTGGTGGAAAACGGTGGGATCTTAGGACGAAGGCATGTTTGCAATCGCTTAGTTTGGGTTATGTTATTGATTCTTCCCACGGAGAACCCAAGTAAATGATCCAACAAGAACCTGGCTTTTTCTGCCAAACAGCGTTTTTATTTCTTTAGGGCGTGCATCATTCTTATCATTTACTTTTTCCAAACTCACATTAAAGCAGCTGCAGCAGCTTTGTCACTATTCTCTTGCAGGTGAGTTAGTTTAGGTGGCAAACACAGGTTTCATCTGCAATTTTAACACTCCTTCAAATCATTTACTGTTTCCTTTTTTTTCTGAAACAAACATCAGCCATAAAAACTCCCCTTTAAAAAGCCAGAAACTCTCTCTGAGCTGTTCTGGAGACATTAAAGACTTTAGGAAATGCCTGCATGACCAAAGTGCTGCCACAGTGGAAAAGTGGGCGTGTCTTTGTGTGGAAGAGTCTCTCCATATTTGGTGTTTAGACTGAACACAGCCCCGTTTCCATTAACTTATTTTGGAGCCTGTTTCTCCTTCCTTTCATCATCTCAGTGCCAGCGGATCACATTTCCTTGCTCTTACTCACCAACACACCCAGTGATTCACCAAACCCGAGAGGGCCAGGAGTCCAGACAGAGGGGCAGAAGTCGCAGGAACACTGTGGAAACTCCTCGGGTCAATAAAGAACTAAGTGCAGAACCGGAAACCTGGTCCTGAAGCTCTCATGGACTCCTAATCATGTGTCACTTTCAGTTTCTAAAAATGTGTCACAACAAACCGAGGCTGCCCACATTCAGCCAAGGATATTCTTATCAACACTTTCACTCTTAATAACCGACTTCCTACTCCACATCCTGGGTTTAAATGTGTTTAACTTCTCTTTTATCATCTCTTCGACTCTCATGCCTCTTCTCCGTGGTTCCAGAGTGCCGCTTGCCGCCCACATGGCTCACATTCCTTCTCCCTGACATCAGCAGCGTTCTCTTTTGCCTCTCTTTCTCCTATGCTGGTTCTTGACCACCACAGTCAGCTTTTTTATATAGAGAGAGGAGCTGTCATTTTAGACCTGTTGTCATTTGAAGATGTTGAGTCATAACAGAACCGGACCGTCAGCCTGGAGGAGGAAATGTTTTTGCAGTGACACAAAGCAGCATTTTTCAAAGTTCAAACATGCACAGTGAGGGGAGGTCCTCTGCATCTGTCAGTGGTTGAGGTTTGATCCTATTGTGGTTTTTGTTATTCAAAGATTATTTGGAGAAGAAATGTTTGGTTGAAGCTGCATTAGATGCTCATTTTTGTCTCTTACTCTATGGCCTGTCGTCAGATCTTGGATGTTTCATTTGTTGGCCAAAGACAAATTTCTTAAATCGTCTGTAAAAAAAAAAATCAGCTGACAAGTTTGAACATGTTTTATTCTTGGATTGTGACCAACTATTGCAAAATTCTGCAGTGGAGGTTTCAGATGACATGTAAAAATGCAGTGGGGTGGGGTGGGGTCACCCTGGCTTCATGCCTAATAGAGAACATTGTGGGAGAAGATGTTCTGTGGGTGTGAGACCTGAACGTAAATCTTTTACTTCACCATCTCCTTCTGTGCTCTCATTAATGGATGATTCCCTCGCCGCTCCCCCTGGCGCCACACATAAATCCAGTTTAGGATTCACGTTTGCAAAAATGAAAAGCTGCTATTGATATCAGAATCCCGGCATCTATGTGGCGTTTTAGTGCAGCTCTGATAACATGGAGATGCACAAACAAGGGCGTGCTCGGCATGACGCAACTCTGAGTCTGTCAACAGCCGGCAGATACTGAATGCAGGTGTGTTGGAGGTGAAACTCCAATCTCAGAAAGAAGGAACAAAACTACAGCTTTTCAAGGGATTAACAAGTTTTTATTGAAACCCTTCAGCTTCTGTATCTTTGTTTTTGTTTTTTATGCATTAATGAAGTTCTCTTACGCGGAAAAAAGCCAAAAGCGTGTCATAAATTATCCTGTAACTATGGCGATAACACTTCTACGCAGACAAACAAGCACAGCTAGGCTAGCACTAAATAAAGCTGAAAATGCATTTTATGAATGTACACATAAACATCTAATTTGGTGAAGGTTCTCAATCATCCAGATGATGTCTTGAAGTCGAGTCATGGCACCTGGACTTCTTCTCTTAAAAAGTTTTATCCCAGTGGCTTCTTTAACAACTAAAGTAAAAGCTAAATGATGAAAGAGTAAGAAGTGACAGCATTGATTCAGTGAGACATTATACTCGTGGCTAAATAATGTTTATTCATAAAATATAAATGCCAAACCCCTAAAAAAATAATCCGTTTTTAGGTTCACTGAAGTTAACTTGTGATAAAAGCTGTTTAAATCCTGGGACTCTGTTTTTTGTTTATGTTTTTCCAGAGAAAAATTTTTCTGTGACATAAATTGAGTCTCAAACAGAAAAAAGTAATAACTCAAACCCAAAGTTTTAGCTTGGTGTCCCAGTTCAGTCCCAGGACCTGAAGCTTAAGTTCTGGATTCATCTCTGATCTCAGTTTAGTCCTGATTGAGCCGTAAAGAAGCAGGTTTTACTCTCCAGAAGCTGGTTGGTTGTTTATATTAAGTCAACAGGAGAACTTATGCACGGATGCTAATGCTGCCTCTGAAAGCCTTACTTACAGCGGGTTGACCCATTCGGGTTCTTCTGGTTTTTGGGTTGCCCAGGCTCTTTGAGGGTCATAGAAAGGAGCGGCTGCATTGTGTTGCATGCGGTAAGTGTATTGTTAAATATTTGAAAGCTACACACACTTATGACGTATGCATGATGCTATCATACGGTGTCCTTACATGTCATTGGTAAGGTGCGAGTACTGGCTCCTTACTGACCACGCACAAAAGCTGCACGCACGGGGTGTGCACGTGATTCATAAGTGCCCGTCGGATGTCCACACAAACTACACTCTGGTTGTATAATTTCCTTATTTCTAACAATCAGGCTGCACGCAAGGAGCGCGTTCTTATCATGTGAACAACTCTAAAGGGCTTTTTGTGCAGTCTGCAGGATTTAGGGGAAAAAGACAAATCTGTATGACATGCCTGCGCCTCACTTACGTCCCCCTTACTTACCCTTTCGTGTTGTATAAGTGTTCTCTACGACCTATCGCCTGCAGCATGCCCTCAGAGAAAATGTACATACACATTTTCCCTCTGCGGTTCACAGAATATGAGGGCTGCATCTTCACCTTAACATTATTGATGCTTTGCCTACTAAGTGGTTTTGTTTTTTTAGTTTCTCGTATTCTGAGTTTTCCTAATCTGACCGGATTAGGTTGTCATTTTCCACACAGACAGAAAGTCAGATGATATTCAGGCAAAGAAAAGGATTCCTCTTGTTCTGTAACGGCCTATTCTGTTCATGTTCTTTCTTCTCCACTCACCCTGTCCGTCCAGCTTCTGATTGGCTGAGCGCACCTGATCCAGGTGATCAACAAACTAGTTTAGTGAGTGGGACAGTGGTCTTAGAGGCCTGGAGTTTTCCGTTCCTCTCGTCTTCCTCCCAACAAGATGGGAAGGCGGGGTAAACCGCTTGACCTCACATTCCTGAAGCACGTTTTTGGGTCGAGTAAAGAGAAGCAAAGAGGAAAAACTTTTCTATTTTTGAGTGAAATCCTTCTGAGGAACCTTGTGGAGGAGGAAGTGTGAGAGAAAAGAGTTTGTGAGGGTGGGTGAAGCACTGATCTTAAGGCGAAAGTCGTGTTTCTGCGTTCCCACAGAGTCGAGATCACATGAGCTTATGCCTGAAACCCTTTTAATTTGATAAATTTACACAAAACCCCCTTTGTCCAAAGATGGCCATTTCCTTTTCCCTCTAAAAAAAGACAGTTTTACGTGAACTTTGAGAGGATGGACACTAACGCACATGGAAGGGGGGGGGCTGTTTGAATCCTGCAGGCTAGTGCAGGCAATGAATCCACCTGCAGGGTTGGTTAGCAGGTTTTTGCAGCAAACATCAAAGTCTGTGTTTGGACAGTTCCACCTGTCGTTCGATTGCAGGCATAAAACCGAGTTTGCTTTGTTTCCATGGATTTATTGGTGCCGAGCCCTTTATTGATGATCCCAGTCATAAACGGAGCTGTGAAGAGAAGAATTCATATGCGGCGTTGGCCTTCTGATCACAGGCCGCCTTTAAAGCTGAGATCTCAGAAGGAAAGTTAACCGGGAAGGGTTAATGTTTGACATCCAGGGCTGAGGAGGAGCCCCCCCTCGTCCGGCTCAGCTCAAATATGCTGCCTCAGCATTACCCGGCAGACCTTTATGGCCCTCGCTCGTGCCAGAAGTCACTGAAGACCCAACGCAGGCCAGAACAAACCAGAGGATCCAGAGAGAAATGACTGCAGCTCTTCATGTTTGCTTGGATCTCAGCTGCTTCCTGCTGCCCGTCACTGTGGAGAGACTGAGAGCGCCTGGAAAACATTACAGGACTTCTGTAATGGGGGTGGTGCTGAGGGCAGGCAGGAAAAGTCGAATCTTTCCCAGAGATCCAGTGAATGAGTGTGTTTATCCTTCTGGCACAGAGCTCTGGGGCAGTTATTTCCAGGCAATGTGAAACCTGCATCACTTCAGGGGCAGGAGGTGACCAGCAGAGGGCAGCGTGTTCGAGCCCCTTCCACTGAGATCTGCTTGTTGGGCCTGTTGTGTCTCTCTGCAGTCCTTGCCTCGTCTTAGCTGGTGCTAAAGCAAATCCAACCGCTGTCATCTAAAGATGCTTCATCTTTTAAAAAAAAGGGCCTTTGTTCCTGATGAATGAAACACAAACCCAGGTTTTCTGTGCTGAGCATTTTCAGAGGAACTCATTTAGACTCAGGAGGACCTTGACGGATACCTTATCTTGACTGGAGCTGACAGTGTAAGACAAGACTTTAAGGGCATTTCATGAAAACTGCCTTCTAGCTTTTTAAAGACGCACTCAAATGAAAATTGTGTTTTTGCCATTTTTAACATGTTCTGGTGTCATATAAAGAACATGAATCTGAAAATTGAATTTCTGAGTATTTTCTTATTTAAATTGTAGTAAATCGGGAGCAGACAAAAAAATCCAGTCTGAAAAAGATTGTATTTGCAGTACAAAATACTCCAGGTGGGCCTTCATCTTTGTTATCTGGCTCAAAACTGTACAGCTGGATAGCACTGATACTACTCACCAGTTTTATTGCACCGGTAATGTTAGGGTTAGTTGAGGTGAGGGGCTGTAAGCGAGCAAGAGAGCGTGTAAACAGAGGGCTCTCAGCAGCAGAAGTTCATTAGAAATACACCTGAGTTGCCCACAACTCAGGTGTATTTCTAATGAACTTTTGCCGCTCTGCAGCAGCTATGTCCTAGAAAACGGCACAGGTTTTTGGATTTTGTCTAAAAAAAGGCATAATCATAATTAAAAGACCAGCAGGAACATTTCTACAACAGAACAAAAGAAATGATTGCTATGGGACTGTCAGGAAGGGTCCTCCTTCTTCTCATAAAATTTGACAACTCTTACACAAGAGTGTTTACCAACATGCGTCCTGGAAGGCACACAAAGATGCACAAAACCAACAACTGCTTATTCTTTGGAGTTACCAGCTTTCTTGATCGAATTTACAGGAAGGAGCGGCTCCTCCTAATGAGGGCTGTAAAGTCTGCGTCTCCTGCTGCTCCTCTTCAGCCTGAACGTCCCTGCACCTCGCCCATCTGTTGTTCTGCTGCTGCTAATTGTTCACCGCTGCTCCCATGAAGAAGTCAAGTTCCACCGAAGATGAAAGTGAAGTTTCTGCGCTCAGACCCACTTTGTTGTCTGCAGAGAAAAACCCCGTAACACTTTCAGTCAGTTTATGATCCCATAAACTGAAGGTATGAAGGAACCAGTCGGCTTCTGAAGCCTTTCGAGCTCCGTGTTTGGAACTGTTCAAGGTTCAGGTTTAAAGTTCTGAGGGTTGATTGGATCGAATGAATCTTTGATCCCTTTTGTGTTTGCCTGTTGTGATCATTGCTGGAAGTTTATAGCAGTGAGTTGTTCTCTAAAGGGGAGACAGGAGCATTCTGGGAAATCACAAATTCAACCCATAAATCTGAACATGAATCAAAAGGAGGGGGACACACAGAGCAGGGGGTGTTTCTGTAATATGATCTGCGTGGGCTTGGGTCCTAAAAAACGAGGAGGTTCTGTTAGTAGGAGGCATTTTACATCTTTGTCTTTGAACTGAGTTACATACATTTGTTTCACTGGGAGAATATTTGAAAAGTTAAATCATTTTGCAGCAGCCTTTGTCTTGAATGTTGCTACCAGAAGCTTATCCGAGCAATATTGGAGCCATCCAGCTGCATAGTTCTCAGCCAGATGTCAGCTCAAACAAGGAAAACAAAGATATTTGTCTGTAATGAGATCCATCAGAATAGAGCGGAGCCTTTGGCCCACCTGCCGTATTTTCTGCAACACAAATAATCTGTTTTTCCAACGTCATTTTATCGTCTGCTCCAGATTTACAACAATTTCAATAAAGAAATACTAAGGAATTGAATTTCAAGCTTAATTTTATTTGTATATATATTATCCATCATCAGAAAATGCCACAAGAACACTCAATTAAATCAGAAATAAATTGATACATTAAATCACTAAATTAAAAACTCAATTTAATCAGAGTGGTTCTTTAAGAAAGTCCAGAGAATTTTCAATGAAGACCACTTAGAAGAAAAGTAGAGGAAAATACTTCGACTTGTAAGAAAACCCTAATAAACATGAACCCAGTTTAAAATCTTGGTTGAAGTGTTTTGGTCTTTGTGTTTGTTGTGGTTGGTGGCAACAGTTTCTCTTTTCCCGTAACATGCTGAGTATTATTAGTGCTAAAGACCAGGAACCTGCTGAGGCGTTTGATCTGCAGCAAGCAGATGCATGCGTCCGTCTGCAGCTCTGGTCTGGAGTAAGAACCCTGCCTGCAATCACACTGCTCCACTACATCTGTCAATGCGTGCACACATGCATGCTATACATGCAGAAAGCATCAAAAACCAAAGTTATGACTCTCTTAGTTCAATGGTTATTAGCCTCCTGATTATCAGAGAAAAAAAATATTTTTAAATCCACTAATAACTACAATTCCCTGAACCCCACCCTTTCTCTTTTGGTATCATTGAAAAGCCCCACATGTCCTTTGGAGATTCAAAAAGGAGTTTATTCAATAGTATGCAGTGATTGGAGTTATTCATGTTTATAAATGTGCTAGTCAAGAGATTAAAGGAAAAGTCAGGACTTGGCTTAGAACCTCCACAAAAGTTAACCTAGAACCTGTCAGCTGTTCTGCTTTTAGAATTTCTTTGTGACTAAAGTTCATGGAAACCAGTTTTCCCTCAGACTTAAAGTGCTTGTTGTCTTCAGGAGGAAGTAAGTAAAAAAAAAAAATTATTGGTGGGAGTGGGGTTACATGTCACCCCACAGAGGGGCTGTTTCCTCGGAAGGGAGGGAGAAGCAAAGTGGGTGAAGGAGTGGAGAGGAGGCAGAGCGACGTGGAGAGAGGCAGTAAGAGGAGAAGCATGGCAGCTGGCTCTCAGGACGGAGGGGAGAGCTTCTAAAAACAAACCCTGGGCTGAAAAGTGGCGTTGACGCTGGAGGCCACATTCCACCAAGGCCGTGGTGGAACGCAGAAAACAACCAAATCCCTGGGAAGACGGCAGGAGCCATGAAGTACAGACCTTCGGTAAGACTCTGTGGGGAGTGCAGTGTGGAAATCAGGGCTGGTTTTACGCTTCGCTGACTCTCTGGGAGGCTGTCAGGTTGAAGTCCACAGGCCTGGATTCCAGAATAGCGGTTAAGCTGTTACCTCTGTCATTTTGATGAATCCACGCACGCGCTGATGTGGACGACGGAGTTTCACTGCACTCAGTAACTGGTGTTGCGTAATAACCTTGGCGGCGTCCTGGTTGACCTGAAGGACACAGGTGGGCAGTCTGTGGCTTGCTCACCTGTCACGCCTCCCTCACGCTGTTTGTGGTGGAAGTTCTCTGGATCCTGGCATCTCTTCAGCCAGGGCTGCGGCGCTGCTTTGGTTCAGTTAACAAACGTTGACAAAAGAGAATCTGTGACGGAATGAGAATGTGTTTGCATGGAGGAGACGCACCAACAAATTCCTGACACAGTTGTCATCGTCGCCTGCAGGCATCTGACCAGAGCTTTCATTGGTCGAATGTTAACCTCTTCATTTTTAGACAAACTGACTCTAAAAACTGTAAAGCCTTTGGCAGAGCTTCGCCTAAGTTGTTCCGAGGAATTTAGCAGAGGGACAAATGGGTTTTCTTAAACTATAAAAACCTGGCTTGATTTAAAGCTTGATTTTATTTCACCCTAGATGTCAGAGTCAATGATTCTTATCAGATTTTACGATCGTAAACACGTTTTAAAATGTTTGTCTCAGAGATGAATGAAAGACTTCCACTAATGTCTCTAACCATACCTGATGCTGCAGAAAATTACTTCTCTTTTTTTAAATCAGCTTTTAAAACCGTGTAAGGATTTGATTTACTTCCTCATAACTGACTGATGGTTCTGCAGAGTTATTGCATCACAGAACCAAAGGTCCGATCTGAAGCAAAGTTTTCCTGAGTCACTCCAGAGTTGGACTTGAACTGTTCTGCTGCTCCCTCAAAGACCTCAAAGGAAAGCTCTGGAACGTCTCGCTCTGATGCACAGTCAGGAAAAGAGGGACTGCCTGGGAATTAGAACCATTTTGTTCCACCTGCCTGACCACTCTAGAACCGTTTCAGTGAACAGACACTATCAAAACCGAAACCCGTCTTTTCATTACAGACTCGTATGAAGTTTCTTTTCCTGACAGGACTGACCGCCACATTTCCTCCATCTTTTCTCTGCACAGCAACCTTTCTGAGTAGAACTGGTCTGGTTTTACGCCTGGTTCTAAGCCAGGTTCTCAACTTTGTTCTAACCCTGGTTCTAAGGCTAGTTTTAAGCCTGCTTATAAGCCTAGTTCTAAGGCTGGCTAAACATAACACGGTCAGTTCTTTAAGTTCAATTTAAAGCAGCATCCCAAACAACCGCTGCTGTGAAGAAAATTCAGCATCTGCTCAGGTCTGCCACAATAAACTGGGCTCCAAGTTGGCTTGTTTGCTGCACAGGATATGGAAAGCATGATGGCATGTAGGAACCGGACCGCCATCACAGCGTTCCAAAGAGCGGGTGGAGGTCCATCGTGTATTACCATCAGGAAAGCCAAATAGTGAAAGAATCTTCGACGAACAATGAAGCAATGGAGACGGACAGAAATGATTATGAAACAGGAAGATGTAAAGAAGAGGAAAAGGAGGGGAAGTAAAGCTGTGGTTTCTTTCCTCTCTGCCACCATATGAGAAAAGTAGTCTTAACAACTTGATAGGCCAGTTTTTCTGCAGTAATTTAACCGGTTCCTGAACGCAGAAGACCCACCAGGCTCCTTTTTTTTCCCAGGAAAAGTCCTCTCAGCTGTAGACAGGAAGTGGTGCCTCCAGCTGCAGCCACAGCAGTGTCTGCATTAAAGAAAACAAACTAGACGTAAAAAAAAAAAACAGCAGAAAAATAAAAGGAAAATTGGAGCGCACTCCCTCCTGTAGGAGAACATGTCAACCACTGACTCAGCAGAACTTATAGCTACCTGGGGAGATGGAGATGTTACTCTGTTGGCTGATGGACACACTCTTGAACTCTTTAATTGTAGTTTTCACCATAAAAGTCTAATCTAAACCGGGAAACATTTATCTAAAGTCACTTTTTGTCCTCCTGGTGTTTGTTGTTTAGAACTGGAACAAACTCCTATTTTGTAAGATGAGCTCCTATATTGGTAGCAGTCTAGTGTTCTCCAATAAAACCCAGATGTTGGTGGTCTTTCTCTTCCTCCAGCTTTGAAGTGGCCTCTGCTGTTAGGTGCCACCATAACAGCCATATTTAGGAGTTAGCCCCCAAACAAACCAATATTCTCCTTATGAGAAGGCATTTAGGTCCTGAACCATGTTGGTACATGAAACCAGTTTAGAAAACAAGAACCTGACCAAATAAAAATGCACTGAAGGATTGAGGAGACACACTAGTTGTTTCCAAATTCCCTCATTGGCTCAGGTGCCCCCCATAGGGCTATCACCATTTCTTCAGGTTGTTCAAATCAACAATTCTAAAATCCAGTGTGCTAGAAATGTCCCAGAAGTTTCTGTAAAAATATAGACCACAATGCATTGCAATTGAACAGTTTGTCATTTGTAAAAATGCATTTCAATTTACATTTTCATCATTAGGATTTTACTTCGGCAAATGGCTGACGTCATATTTGCCTTTTTTTTTTAAAGTCATCTGAATGGCACTCAAATCTAGGACGTTAGATGGTCCCACACTATAAAGTCTATAAGGGGGTTATAGAGTAATGAAGGAATTCTGATACAACCTCTGCCTTTAAAACAACTGCAGTAAAGAAAGTCGGTTCAAAGTGAAATCTGTAGTTTGCTTCATTGTGCAGTCGTAAACAAACACAACTCTCTTCTGTGACCCAGATGTTCCTCTTACAGACAAACATTTAGAGGGATTAAAAACATGATCATAATTTGTCTCATTGTTGCAAAGAAAATAGTGGAAAAAAGTATGGAGGTTTGTGTTTGGGTGATTATTTTTTCATTGCTTTGTGGGAAAAAGAATTGAATCCTTTCTAATGCAAGAGACGGAGGGGTAGCTGCTCTGAGGATATGAGCTGTGACTTTGAGGCCTGCTGGGGTTCATCACAGTAGGATATGATCACACCACACTCGAAGACTTTTTTTTTTGTAACGTAGTCCATGATTGATGTAATAAAAAATTTCAGCTGAACCTAAAAACGCCTTGACAGCGTAACCCTTGTGCTATCCTAGGCACTTTAAAATTGGGAGTTGGGTCATCTAGACCCACTAGACAGTGGTCTGAACCTTTTTTCTTCAATGATTTGTGATCTTCACTGGTGTCCATGGATTACATGAAATCTTTCCACCTTTATCCACCTTTGTCATGGTAGGGAGAACACGTCAATGTAAGGGTGGGGTCATCTAAGATAGCACAAGGGTTAAAGAACAGCAGGTGATGTTAAGGGCAGATGCAGCAGAGGAAACATCAGAGTTGAGCACCATCAGTACAGCAGCTCCAACTCTAAAACACTCCTAACCTGGAAATGCAAACCCCTAAAGATGGGAAATAATCAGATGTTCCTTGCATTCAATCACATTGTCCTTATTTAAAATAAATGATTCAAATGATTCCCTATCCATACGTGGACCCATGCCTACTGCAGATGTTGATCTGTGGATGTCACTAACTTCACAGTTAGTTAATTTCTGTACAATGAGACATCTGAAACTGAACAGATGAGAAAAAAATGTTCTATAAATATCTCTAGTCCTAGATCTCAAGTGAATGTTCAGAATCAACCAGAAGGCTTCTGAACTGTTCAGTTCTCATGAGTGAAGGAGGCTTCATATGAAGCGCAGATCTAAAATGTTTAGACTGTGAAGAGCTGATATCAGAGGTTCTGCTCCTGTTGGGAAATGTTACGACTTTCTGTAAATGTTTCCCTGTTTATGTAGACTAAACTTGTAACCGGCGACTGGAGACCAGAAATCAGTGAGAAGGATGCATTAGATTATGATCAGTGCAGAGTCGGTGCTCCTCGCCATCAGGTTTGCTCCATCATCTCCCGACGTGACTGATGAAGATGAGAAACAAACAGGCCTTGAAGATTAGCTCAACTAGCCTCGGGTATCTTCATCCTGAAGTCTCTCAAAGAGGTTCATGAAAAGCTTAAGCACCTTGTTGCTGCTGTTCCCCCTTATGCCACTGGAATTCTGGGAAATCTTTGAATCAAGGCTAAAAACAGTTTTGTTTGATTGTCAGTGAATTGTTTCTCCAAAAACTCCTGCTCTTACTCTTGAGGGATCCAAATGGTTGTTCTGGATTTCAGGTCGTTTCTCAGCTTTGAGGAGACTCAGATGAAACCTTGACTCCTCTCTAATGTTCTCTCCGTTTGCGAAGCCGCTCACCTCTTTGCAAGCCCGTAAAGATAAATGACAGCAGTGGTTTGGTCAATTAAAGGTTGTGAGAGCAGCTGGCAGCATGAGCGACTGTCGTTTGGTGTGGTCGTGTTGACTTTGTTTTCCTGAACTTGTGTTGTGGACCTGTAGACATGCTTCATCTCCGTGCGTGGCTCTCCTAGGGCTCTGCAGCTCCTCCCCTTCTTCGCAGCTGCTCCTGCACATGCAAAGAAGAACACATGTTCTCAGGCCCTGGTGTTGCCGTTGAAGGCGCTGCTGTGTGGAATTTCAGGGAGTACTGTTAATTTTCCAGCAGAGTTTCAATGGAGTGATGGAGCAGATCTGGAAACCTAACACAGCATCAATCATGCCCCCCCTCCTGTATTTCCCCCCCTCTAGTCTGGCTCTAATTAATGTTCTCAGCTCCCCCAGGCCTCCTCCTCTCCTAATCGCTATCTACACTCCTGAGGGATTAAACTGCTGCTCTGCATAACACGACAACAGCACCTGATGTACTTTCTTAATTTCTGCTCCACCCTCATCCTTGTATCCATCCTCTTCAGTCTCAAACCCCCCTCCCCATCACAACTTTTGCCCTCCTGCGTCCACCTCCGTCCATTTCTGATCATGGACGTCAATAACATTTGCAGTCTTCTGCGTAAAACTCAAGGCTCTCTCTTAGACATGGGCTTCCTGCGTAAACCAGTCGATGAGCTTCAGCATGTAAGTGTTGCAGTGTGTTGGCGCATTTCTTTCTAAATTGGTCCCAGATATTTTTGAACATGTGAAAGCGGGTGTGGCTCCTCATTTTGGATGAAGCGATAACTCTCTGCTTGCATCTCTGTTTGTTTTGTGTAAGGTTCTCGCTGATATTAGGATTAGTTAAAGGCGACTTCAACGAAAGCTGGGTCAGTAGAAAGACCCTGAATGTTCTACTTCCTGAGTTTATGGCCTTTCAAACATTTCCGTGTCAGTTTGGTCTTTTGTGAACTGTTGATCCTGCCCTAATCCTTCTCCAGATTAACCCTTTCATTACTATCGCTTGATTACCTGGATTAGGTAATGAAGCCAATCAAAGGCTTCAATAGCTGGTTGTTAAAGGGCTTGAGTTTACCTTGAGGCAAAAAAAGAAAACATCACAACAATAAAGTTTCGGGATTTAATTTCATCCAATCATATCTCCTTTTTTTTGTCATCCAGGTGGTGGCTAGTGAAGGTGTGCGGGCTATGATGGAGTCGGCCCTTACAGCAAGAGACCGGGTCGGCGTGCAGGACTTTGTCCTGCTGGAGAACTACACTAGTGAGGCCGCCTTTATAGAGAACCTACGTAAACGCTTCAAGGAGAACCTCATCTATGTGAGTGAAAGGCTAAACTCTTAGTTCC
The DNA here is from genome assembly GCA_037389245.1 of Oryzias sinensis. NCBI lineage: Eukaryota > Metazoa > Chordata > Actinopteri > Beloniformes > Adrianichthyidae > Oryzias > Oryzias sinensis. The sequence continues at coordinate 18,131,563 of CM074488.1, read as the reverse complement.
AACTGCACTTACGGGGCTGTCTGCAGGCAAAAAAATGGTCAAACCAGCACGAGGCGTGCAGGCAATCCACACATAATATCAACGTTGTAAACCCCTTAAGTGAAAACTTTGTACTACGGACATGCTGCTCCCATACAGGGGGTACAGCTTAAGATGTCCTCATGTTGGTCTGACCTGTGGAGGATTTACAGTTACATTATATTTTTATAAAGACCTAAACAAATAAGGTCATGAAAACACATTAACCATAAGGACTTACACTTGTTTTCATTTTTCAATAGACCTACATCGGTTCAGTGCTGGTGTCAGTTAACCCGTACAAAGACCTGGAAATCTACAACAAGAACCACATGGAGCGATACCGGGGCGTCAATTTCTACGAAGTCTCACCACACATGTAAGTTTATTCAGTCCCCATCTGTCTGACGATTTGATTAAAAAGATCTTGATGACTCTTGTTCAGACAGTATGAAAGGAACCATATGTTGTTATGTTATTACAATTATCCTAAGTTTGATACGTCTTTGTGCATTATTCTGTGATTGCTTGAAATAAACCATTTCAAATCAAAAATCAAAATCTCCTAACGCTAGATGGCAGTTAAAACTATTTGCTGTAGCCTGAGCTGATGTAGCGTTCATTAGAATTCGATCCATAAACTCCATTGGAGTTTTTGTTGTATGTATTAAATGAGGGCTCATTTGTTTTGTTCAGACATAAAACAAGTAAAAATAATGTAATAGAAATGTGAAATCTTAAAGGGACAGAACTGGAGAGAAAAACAGTTGATGAAAATGCACAGAGAAGATGTGAAAACGGTTATAAAAATACATTACCCAGAAACCCAGAAACAGATTAGTGAGGAAAAAAAGGGGTTTAGTTGCTGTTGGTCTCAATTTTTAGATGCTAAAGTTGGCTTCCAAAAAGTACAAAGAAATCTAAATCACATGAAGAACTCATTTTGACATCACAACATTTAGATTTGGTTTTAGAAATAATTTTAATTCATGTTGTTGAAATGTATTCAGAGTAAGAGTTTGTGTTCTATGTGTTTGTCATCGCCGAGCCTGTGACTGCATGGGAGTATTTGCTGTGTGGTCATTTCTCACACAGACATGAAGCGACGTCATGTTCACAGGATTTCATGACTCAGGCTGGCTGTTTGTTGTAGAGGTTACCACAGGAATGGTTTGTTGAATCCTTCTCTGCCAGCAGCAAAACAGACCGCACTCTGAAAAGTCACTGAAACCTTTCCAAATCTCTCACTGGCCTCACTTTTAACAACTCTCAGCTCTTGACTTCACTTCCAACCGCAAAGGTTTTCTCCGTCAGCAGCTGAAAGATAACGCATTGACAAAGTGTGAAGAGTTGCTGGAAAGTAAATGGGATGCAGAGGAGGGAAAAAGCGATGATGTTAGGCAGGAGAGGGGATTCCTCTGACCTCATAACCATCAGTGCAAACACATCCTGAGAGCTGGGGTTTATCTTTCAACAAGAACGCTTTTGTCAGAAACGCGCTGAGGCCACAACGAGAGGAATGATGGAGAAGAAAGTGACCTACGTCTACACTCGTCATTCTACACCCTTCAGAGGTGTTTCATTAACATTTAATGCCTGATGGCTTTTAATGTTTTAAGTTTATTTTGTTAGTTCCTTGATTTAAGTGTTTAAATGAAGTGGAAACAAGAAAATGATGAGATTTGATCATTTTTTGCAAGGAAGCAGCTTAATCATTAGGTTACTGTCAAAAATGTGGAAACACCAAACGTTAGCTGATCTTCAAAGAGAAAATTTTAAGCTTCATGATGGAGAAAAACCATTTGGTTAAGCCACAGGGGTCAAACTCCAGGCCCCAGGGATCCTACATGTTTACCGCCAGCTTCTTATTGACGAAACACACCTGATCCAGGTGAGGTAGGGCTGGGTTTCGGAAAATCCAGCAGGATGCCGGCCTCGAGGCCTGGAGGGGGGATGCCCTATGGGTTAAGGCACCGAAAAGCAGAAAGAATAAAGTTTGATTTTGCTTTGATGGACTGGCCTCTGCTTAAGATTCGCCCTGCCTTTGCTGAAAGACGGCTAGGAAAAGCTCCAGCAACCTCCTTGGTCCTAACGGACAAATACATCAAGAATTCTGAGTAGACAAACTTGACATGAAACATGAAAGATCTGTCAGAGCAGACATGGATTTTGTTCTTGTTTGTTGATAAATGAATCAATAGATGAATGGAGGGCGGCACAGTGGTTAGCGCCATTACCCTGGTTCGAATCCCAGCTGATATACTTGATTGGAATTGTGGATCAAATCTTCTCCAGACTTTGGCTGATGTTCCTTTAGGTTTAAAATATAAATGTGTATAAAACTGTCACATTGAGGTGAACTGGTTTTATTAAACCTCTTTTCTCTATCAAATGATTTGAGGATAATCAGTGAGTATGTGCGTTTTAGGTCATTTTTCAGTCCTCGTATTCCTCTGTTGGCCTTAAACCATCAAACGTTGAGTAGTCTAAGTGATATCTGTGGGTCACATGACTTCAAGCAAAACGTTGATTCCTATAAAGGAATTTTGTAGAATTATTTGGCTTTTTCCCATTAATATGAAATCTCAACTGATTTCTCTCATAATTAAATAATTGATCTGTTTGCTCAGAATCTAAATAATTTACAATAAAAAGATTCATTCCAAACACCTGAAATCCCGATCTAATGGTTTGTTCCCTTCTCTTTTAGCTATGCCGTGGCTGACAACTCCTACCGTTCCATGAGGACAGAGAGGAAGGATCAATGCATCCTGATCTCTGGGGAGAGTGGCGCCGGAAAGACGGAGGCATCTAAAAAGATCCTGCAGTACTACGCCATTACGTGCCCAGCCAGTGAGCACGTGCAGACCATCAAAGATCGCCTGCTGCAGTCCAACCCAGTGCTGGAGGTAAATGCAGCTCATCCTGCACTTCCAGGAGAACCATCTTGATTTAAAAAAAAAAAACATATGTTTCTTAACTTCGGGTGATAGATCGTATCGAGATGTCACAGCTGTTTCAGCTAAAAAAGTAATTTCAAATGTTTTGTAGTTTTATTTTAAGAAAAAAAGTTATTTGAACAGAGCAGTGACAGAATCCCCTTTTTTCAGCTTTGTGATCATCTCTTTCTTAGATAAAACATTAGGATCATCTTTCCACTTGTGGATTTCTGCTTCATATTGCTGCTGTGTGGCTCCAGTGTTTTCCTACTGTCATCTCTTCTCTTCTCTCAATCTATCCTTTCTCTCCCGGTCTCCTCTCTTTGCAGGCGTTTGGGAACGCCAAGACATTGCGCAACGATAACTCCAGCCGCTTCGGCAAATACATGGATATTCAGTTTGACTTCAAGGTGAGCACAGACACCGCCGTGCTTCAGCTTCCTGCTTCCAGCCGATTGTAATGGTGTTGCTGAAGGTTATTTTTCCTGTTACAATGATGAGCAATTTTATCTTAATCTTCATAATAAAGCAACAAAGTAACTGAGGGTTTGAAAGCTTTCTAAGGAGCTTCCTTATGACGAGCTGCACAATAACAGCGACGATGCTCGTTATTCAAAGGTAGATTTTGGGTTAAATTTAATAAAACAAATTAAATACTGATATGTTTTGTTACAAATACAAAACATAAAATGCTTTAAATCTTTAGACTGAGTGTTCTGTGTTCTATTGAACCTTACGCCGTCTGTCTAATATCCAAGCAATGTCAAAAACATCTTTCAGACTCTTTTCATTCGGACATAATACAACCTTATTTTGGTTCACTATAAACATAGAGTTTCCTAAACTGTGTCATAACCTTGCAGACCGTTAACCTGTTTAAATACACCTGAATCCGCTGAGCATGAAGCTGTGCAGATGGCTGGAAACCTCAGTCATTACAGTCTGTAGCAGAACTGAAAACATGCTGCATGATGGGTATGATGATAAGTTCAGCAAACATTGTTAATCCTGTTAAAGAAATATGTTTGTTTTCTTCTGCAAAATAATTAAAGTCTTGTTTATTTATAACTGCATCAAAAATGTGTGAAATGTAAAGTTTTCTATAATAATATGGAAACCCTTTTTGTGTAAAATAGGTTTTCATTTGTGCTCCAATGTTGCATTTATTTTGAAAAGCTTTGGTCAAACGACCTTTTCCTGTAAGAAGACTCCAGCATCAGGGATAACCCTGCTGTTCATTGAAAAAATCAAATAGTTGTTTTCTTGTTGTTGTGTGCATTTTTGTGGGATACGCAACAACTTTCTCCCGAACCCCCTATGGAACCTGCACGTTTACTTGACCCCACATGGCTCCTCAGTACCCCAACCCCCCCCCGTTCTCTTCCCGTTCTCCCCTCCATCCATGGCCTCTGTCCCGTCGACAGGGCGCGCCCGTTGGGGGTCACATCATCAACTACCTGCTGGAGAAGTCCAGAGTGGTCCACCAGAACCACGGCGAGAGAAACTTTCACATCTTCTATCAGCTGATTGAGGGTGGGGAGGAGGACCTGCTGAGGCGCCTCGGGCTGGAGAGGAACCCCCAGCAGTACCACTATCTGGTCAAAGTAAGACGGCTTTCATGTGATTGTAGTGTGCATGTGTGTGTGTACACGTTTGTCTGCGCATATGTGCACGTGTGAGTACATGTGTGTTGAGTTTGTATAAACCGGCTCTGAAAGAAAAATCTCCAGCAGCTGCTGAGCAGAAGCCCCCCCCCGTGTTTGTGTAAATAGGTGTTGACGTCACCTTTGGCTCAGTGTTTACACCCCCTCTGTGGGTTTTGCCTCAGGTGTCCATCTCATCATGTTGTTTGTGTTTTTTTTAGGGTAACTGTCCCAAAGTGAGCTCCATCAACGACCGCAGCGATTGGAAGGTAGTGAGGAAAGCCCTGACTGTGATTGGCTTCAATGACGATGAGGTGGAGGTGAGGCCCATAGATTTTCTTCAACATTGCTACGTTTTGGTTGATGTTTTTTTTTTTCTGATAGATGGCAAAGTAAAGCTATGTTTTTATTTTTCACGTGTTTTTAATCAATCATATCTTTGACTGAGGGGAAAAAGAGTGTTTTCATGCAATCAATGACCTAGCACCATGTCTCTATGACAGAGGGGGCGGTCCTTTAGTGCTGGTTTGTACCTTAAAGGGGCGCCCATGGTGCAGAGGTTTGCCTGCCCATGCATTGAGGTGTCCTTGGGCGAGACACTGAACCCCAGATTGCTCCTGGTGGTTATAGGTTGGCACCAACACTTTCAGTGTGTAGAAGTCATGGGACTGTGACTGTAAAGCACTGTGGGCCTTCCAAGAAGGTAGTAAAGTGCTATATTAAAGGTAATGTTACCCGATGTTTATCCAATATTAGGGTTTCTTTCTTTAAAGTTAATGGCTGGTTCCTCTAAGATAAAACTGTTTTATTAATGTTTTTATTATAACTTTTATTTAACCATGAAGACTTTTCTTGTCCATACATCCGCTTTCCCTGCAAACAGGAGTTCTGCTGCTCTTTCTGCAGATATATGTCTGACAGTGCTGTGTGTGTGTCTTTATTATTACATGTTTAGAAGAGCCTTAGGCTCCGCCTACATAATTACAGCTCTGTGATGGTTCCCAAATCTCTGTTAGATCCACTGCTGATGGGACATGTGAGCACAGGTTTATGTGTGCAGATTCCTCCATGTTCCAGTGTCATCATAGCAATCCCCTGGTCAGTCCAATGAAGATGAACCCTTTTCTGTCTCTGCTCCTCCGCAGGAGCTGCTCAACATCATTGCAAGCGTGCTTCACCTTGGCAACGTACAGTACGGAGGAGAAGAAGGGAGCGCCTGCATCACCTCAGACACACAGATAAAGTACCTGGCCAGGGTAAGATGGTTAACAGATGGATAAGAAGCATACCTGAGAAGTGGGTCAAAACCGTAAACATGGTCTTTAATTTTAGGAGCAGCTTTACAAGCATAGAAATCCTTAACAAAAAGTAATTAATGATCAACAAACTGACTGAATGCTTAAATAATATAGAGAGGAATCGAGAAAAGACTTTAATTGAACAGTTCCTCTCATTAAACAAGACAGATACTGATTTCTATGTACATGATGTATTAATTTTGCTGTTGTTTACAAACAAATAACATCTCCAACACATGTGCTATCGTTGATCCATCTCACACTGAAGCACATCACAAGTTTTGGAATCGTGTGTGTGGAATCCTGATGGAAAAACAACAAACATGAGGATTCTCAAAGAACTTTAGGAAGAACATTTGAGATTCCACAATGTTCAAAACTACAGAGAGACGAGGATTAAACTGGAAATGTACACATCCATCCTGTACCTCCCCCTCCACTCGAGCCTCAAAATGCTGCTCTTGGAATAGAAACTCGGCCTGTAAAAAAAAGTGTGAATGTTCTCCACTGTGTTTCATGCCTCCAAACAACATGCAGAGTGAGAGGTCAGACACTTTACATCCATTCACATTCATTGGTCATCAAGCATTACCTCCTCAAAGCTCATTTGCATAGGAAAATCCTGGAAACCCAAACAAATAGAAAAGAACAACTGGCAGAACATCTGATGGCATGCCATCAGAAATGATGAGAAGATCAGAATGGTCCAGTGAAGCCATCATCTATGTCTTCTGGGTTCAGAGGCAGACATAACAAGCAGATAACAGGACGTTTCTGCTGACGCGGCGTCTGCGTTTGCTGCAGCCATGTGTCACTGCTCCTGTTGTTTTCTTTTCCAGTTGTTGGGAGTGAATGGAGCTGTGCTGACGGAGGCACTAACACACAAGAAGATCACAGCAAAAGGCGAGGAGGTGGGTCTACGTCCTGATGTGGATTAACTGTACTCGTTCAATCACACAATGTCTTTCTGCATCCAACATCTTGAGTTTGTAACAGGTTCTGTCCTGGCTAAAGGCTTTCATTGTAAGTCTGCTCTTCCTCTGTGTGTGTCTGTGTCCCATCAGCTGATGAGTCCGCTAAACATGGACCAGGCCTCCTCTGCTCGGGACGCGCTGTCCAAGGCGGTGTATGGACGCACTTTCACCTGGCTGGTTAACAAGATCAACTTTTCCTTAGCCAACAAGGTAAAACACACATGCACCACGGCTGCCCGGACGTAGAGCCGTCCATATCTGTTTAAAAGCCTGCAGGTTCAGTTCCCGCCTTGCCCACTTGTGTCGAAGTGTCCTTGGACAAGACACTGAACTTGGCAGTGCTTTTGGTGGTTAAAGGTTAGCAGTGGAGCAACCTTCAGTGTGTGTGTGAATGGGTGAATGGGACTGCATGACTGTAAAACACTATGGGCCTTCTGAGGAGGTAAAGCGATATATAAGTATACGCCATTTAGAATAAACAAAGACTCGCACAGACAAGCATACACACACAGGTACACATAGACACACACGCACATAAACGTCACTATTGCAGAGGTTAGAGACTTCATCTGTTTATTGATGGATTCTTCTGTTGTCACATCAGATTATTCACATTATTTCCACTCAGCTGTAATCAAATGTGTCCCAACATCAACCCTCACGTTACTTTGTTAACAGCTCCACCTTGTGGAAGAACCTTATATGTTTTATGGATCCTGAACTAAGTCTGGCTTCATTTGTTGTTTTTTGAACAGGATGAGTCTAACAAAAATTATTCAGTCATTGGTCTGTTGGACATCTACGGCTTTGAGGTTTTCCAGAACAACAGGTACTTGAACTTTCTGTCCAGAAATGTGCTTTTTGTTTTCTTAAGCGATTTCCTTTACTGCACAGGAGTTCCTAAAATCTTTAACAATTAACCTAGTGAAACAGAAATGAATAACATGCCATACCGTATTTCCATACACTTCCTTTGCATTAGAGCACCTGACATTTTGGGCTTTTTGTGTCTTGCAGCTTTGAGCAGTTCTGCATCAATTACTGCAACGAGAAGCTGCAGCAGCTCTTCATCGAACTAACCCTCAAGTCTGAGCAGGAGGAGTATGAGGCTGAAGGCATCACGGTCAGACTGAGCTTCCACCTCGCTCCCTGTACTGTTAAATGCAAAATGTGACAGTGCAAATGAATCCCTTTTTGCATGGACATGGATTTGTAGATTTTGTTAAACAAACAAGACATTGGTTTCTGAAACGTTCTTCCAGACTTCTGTTTCTTCTGAAATTTTTTCACCTGCTGGTTTCCTTTCTAAAGCAAATTTAATCAAGTTTGGCTTTTGAAAACTGCTTTTCTAAAAGTGTTATCATGTTGGTTTGCTGTCAGACAAAAACCCTTGAATGTGTTGCTTGTCATAAGAGTTCTGGCACAAAAGAGGTTCCAGCTCCCTGAACTTTTTCCAAACAGTTTCTGCTGTTATTGCTCTGAGTTTATTCTCATTGCCTTTACACTGGTTCACTGAACAAAAGCCTGTTGTTTTTGTCGCATCCTAATGCATGTGTGCAAAGAGCTAAACAGTTGTGGGAGAAGCTGGAATTCAGTCTTGAAAGAGTCCATTATGAGGAGACAGGAGCAGATCCAGCTTGTGCCTCTATCATTTCTGTGGAAACGATGGGACCACCAGAACAAACACGACCCGCCTCTCCACCTGCACAGGGTTCATGTGCACACGTGTGGGTGGGAAGCCAGCTTGGATTCCTGGCATTCCGTGGATTATTCATGTAAAGGCTGTCGAGCTGCAGCTGTCAGACGCCCCAGTTCGGCCCGTCGTCCTCACTGTTTTGCAGTCTTTCCTCCTCATCAAACAGTGTTCCATATGTCTGCTAATTTGACAAAACACTTGCATGTTTTTCAGTGGGAGCCTGTCCAGTATTTTAACAACAAAATCATCTGTGACCTGGTGGAGGAAAAGTTTAAAGGCATCATCTCCATCCTGGTGAGGAGGCGCTGGACGTCTTCAACCTCTCCATCCATGTTGCAGCAGTAGTTGATCTTCCAAATGTTAAAGTCACTTTCCTCATCTTCATATAAGAAATACAACTTTGTTTTTACCAAAATGAAAGGAGAATTTAGTTTAAATATTTTCTCTAAGAATCAGAGAAACGGTTTTCTGTGTTCGATTGCTGTCAAACATAAAACACACAATCGAGCAGCTCCTAAAGCTCCATTTGCTTTGTTTTATGAGAAATTAAAACTGCCTTTTCTTCAAATTTTACTTTCTTTGATTAACTTTTTTTAAAAATGACAATCATTATATTAATAATGAACTTGGGGATTTACATCATTTCTATGCCTAAACTTTAACACCAGAGCATTAAAAAAATAATTTTATTTGATGAATTTTGTTTTTTGTTGGTAGAAATGTAATTGATCTGGTTTTAGGATAAGGACCGGAGGATGTTTCTCTTTAAGCTCAGGGAAATGTTCTGTCTTCTAGTTGTTTTTTAAACGTTCAGAGCAGCTCAAGTTTGCTCTAAAAAGCTGAGATTTGCCTCATTCAAGTAAAACATAAAAGAAAATGAAACCTTTTCCCGGCATCCACCTGAACGGCTGAGTCTATTGATGGCAGGATGAAGAATGTTTGAGGCCCGGAGATGCCAGTGACCTGACCTTCCTGGAGAAGCTGGAGGACACCGTGGGAGGGCATCCACACTTTGTCACGTCAGTTTGGCTTTCATTCATTCCCGCTGATGCAGCTGACTGACTGACTGATGGATGCTCACATGTGATGATCTGTTCTTTCTGCAGTCACAAGCTGGCTGATGGAAAGACCCGGAAGGTGATGGGCAGAGATGAGTTCAGGCTGCAGCACTACGCTGGAGACGTCAACTACAACGTGAATGGTAAGTGTGCGCGTGCACACCTTTATGCGTAGATGTTAAGCAAACAGACAAGCAGAAAAGTTGATTTTGCATCCGCTTGCAGATAAATGAATCCACCGAGGCCTTTTTTTCCTTGGCTGAGCTGGTATCTGGCTAAAAACTGTACGGCTGGAGAGGTCCAACATTGCTCGCTATTTTTGTTGCACTGCTAATGTTAGCTTAGGGCCTGAGGGGCTGTAAGCTAGTGGGACAGTGTGTTAACGTTGGGTTGCGCTGCGCCAACAGTCCATCCACAATTTAGAGGTGAATTTCTATTCTGTCCGAAAATGGCATAATCAGAATTAAAATAATACTTTTACAATACTTTTCTAATAGATCAATAGATGACTGGAATGGGACTTTAGGGGACAAATATGTAAGCCATGACTAAATACCAAATATTCAGCCACAACTATATATAAATATTATTATTATTATTATTATCTATTTTGATTCTATGTTTCTTTCACTGTGAAAGGATGACTTTCACATAAACTCATTTTGGGAAGAATTCTAATTCTAATCTTTTTTCATTTTCTAAATTTTACACCCAAACAAGAGCTCAGAGCAAAGCTTGCCTCATACATTGATCCTCCTCTCTTCTTCTTCAGGGTTTCTCGACAAGAACAACGACTTGCTGTTCAGGAACTTGAAGGAGGTGAGATGGAGCCTGTGTGAAATGTGAATTCCAGCACAGAAAAGAACCTGTTTCTCCACACATTGTTGTATTGTGTAGCTCAGCAGGTAAAATCTGTGTGTGTTTGCAGGTCATGTGCATGTCGGAGAACAACATCCTGACCCAGTGCTTCGACAAGGAGGAGCTGAGTGACAAGAAGCGTCCTGAAACGGTGAGACTCTCCGCTCCGTTCTTGAGTCCGTCTTTGTTTTCAGCTGATTCTACACGCTCATAAATCCATGCATGCAGCATACTTTCCCACAGCACAACAAACAGCCGTGTGTCCCCCCTCTCCAGTCCCGAGTGGGCAGTCTGATGGGGATTCTCTGCCCCTTTGCTGAATAATGCCTCACAAACAGGCGCTGATGCAGGGGGCTGTCACAGGCTAGCAAGCCCCGGCCCCCGTTCTGACACTGGCTCCAGTGTTTCCCAGACACGCTTCTGCATTGGTCATCCCCAACAGGGTTCCTCTGTTCTCCTTCACGTCTTGGTCTCTGTTGCGTCTTCGTCTCAGTCCATCCCTGATCCGTCCGCTGTCCCTTCCAGGCAGCCACTCAGTTCAAAACCAGCCTGGCGAAGCTGATGGAGATCCTGATGTCCAAGGAGCCGTCATATGTCCGCTGCATCAAGCCTAATGACTCCAAGCAAGCAGGTAAGCCAGAGTACTAAACTTTGTCCTGATTATGCAGTTATCAGAGTTTTCTGTCATGTTTTTCCAATTTAGGATTCAGATATTTGCTTTAAGTTTCAGTCGTTTCTTTTCAGGATTTTGAAATGTTTGAAATGTTCATGATTATTATTATTATATAAACCTTCAGAACCAAATATTTTGTGGTTTCTCTCCTATTTTGTTCCTCATTTAGACATTTGTTGTTATAAATACATTTATTACCATGAAAATAAAAGTTTTTTATTTCTGATTGTGAATTTTAACCCAATCATGACTTTATTTTGGTACCTTGAAACTTTTTTCTTTAGTTTTGTTTGTGTTAATGTAGATAATTATTGCATGTTTAAAATGTAAAAATGTTGGTATAAAATGTCGTAAGATTTTGTCTGGGAATTAATATGATTATTCTTCTACCCACTTCTTTTTTTGAGCACTTTATCACTTTGTTTACCATGTTGATTTGACTAATTTATTTTGTTTGAAAATAAAAATAAAATCATAGCAAATCAAATTTCAAAATGTAATATAGTACATACAGCATCAAAACTAAACATGGAAAATATTCCAGTGCCTTCAATACTATTGGTTTCAAACCATCAGTGTTTGTATTATTCTGTCAAGCTTTAAGCATCTCCTGTAAACTTTCCCTTACATTCCCACAAACATGCACTGCTTTAACCAACCAACAGTTGTTGTTTTTTTTGCTGCATCAGCAGCTGCAGCGTAGCTGCGTCAGTGGTGGTCAGTATATCGGACCGGCCTTTGTCTGATTCACAATGAATCTCTGTCCTCCGTCTCTCTCACCACTGATGCTCAGAATTTACTGCTCCAGCAGGCTGTTCCACCATTTCCATTTGCTCCTCAGGTCGTTTCGATGAGGTGCTGATCCGTCACCAGGTCAAGTATCTGGGTTTGATGGAGAACCTGAGGGTGAGGAGGGCTGGCTTCGCCTACAGACGGCGTTACGAGGTCTTCCTGCAGAGGTGATCTGCCACAGTTCAGAGTCAAGCATCGCTGAAGATTTTTATGGAGATCAGCTGAGAGAGTGTGGAAGCAGAGACACTTTCTACAGCTCCACTTTCTAAAATAATTCTGTGGAGGTGTATTGATTTAGGGCTGAGGGGAGGGAGACAAATAACTGTAATGATTCTCCTCATATGAACAGATGAAACTAAAGAATAGCAGTAAATCTTTATTCTCTGGAAAAATGTAGGGTGTTTCAAGCTGGACACATTTGCCGCTTAAAGTGAACCAGAGTTCATTTGACCAGATAATCCGGAACAAATGTTCAATTTTCAGTCTGAATACACCCAGGAGGACCCTGGTCCAGGACCAGAAACCGCTCTCTGACCCTTCTTTTGAAGTGGTCTTGGTGTGTTTCCAATCAGTCTGAGCTTCAGTTTGCTCTGAGATTCCTGTCTGAATAAAATCCGTCCTCAGAACGGAACCGACATAAACAGTAGAAATGAAGCAAAAAATATGACACAGACAAATGTAACGCAACAGAAAAAAGGGTCCAACTGCTTACTTGTTAGAACGTTTAATTTAACACAGCAGAAAATGCTTCTTACATCTCTTTGTGATCAAATGAACAAGGAATTGGAACCTGTGCAAATCTTGCCTCCAGTTTAGGAGAAGCAGAAGGAAAAACAAACTATCAACGTTTAATCAAAGGAAGCTCTTCAAAGACTTTCATTTTAAAACCAAACATTTGATTGACTCCTCTGTGCACTTTGTGTTTAGGTACAAGTCTCTGTGTCCAGAAACGTGGCCTAACTGGCACGGAAAGCTGTCAGACGGAGTCTCCACTCTGGTCAAACATCTAGGATATAAACCTGAGGAGTACAAAATGGGCAGGTCAGATGTTTCTGCTGTACTTCCTGCAGTCTGAGGATTCTGTTTGCCTAATTTCTTTATTTTGTGTCTTTCAAACGTTTAGATCTAAAATCTTCATCCGTTTCCCCAAAACTCTGTTTGCCACTGAAGATGCTCTGGAGACCCGGAAACATGGTCTTGGTAAGAATCCACTGGTTTTTCCTGTTTCTGTAAGCAGGGTCCTTGTTTCAAACATAAAATATGTTTTTGTGGAATCTTTGTCACCTGACAGCCACCAAACTGCAGGCGGGATGGAAGGGCTACAGCCAGAAGTCCAAATACCAAAAACTCAGAGGTTCAGGTGAGGAACACAGACCAGGTTATGCTAAAACATAAATGGCATCGTACATTTATGCATTTGCTGCTGTCTCTCAAAGCCATCGCAATCCAAGCGTGGTGGAGGGGCATCCTGGCCAGGAGGAGAGCAAAGCGCAGACGGCAGGCTGCTGATACTATTCGCAGGTATGAGCTGTGCTAGAACGGCCAGCAGGAGGCGCTGTCCACCTCCAAATCTGCCTTTGAGTTTTAAAGATGCTCTGAGAAAACAGCCAGAAATGTGTGCTTTTATATCATTTTTAATTTAATATTTATTCATGTTTTTAACGGTTTAGATGACTTATTGTTGGCCTGAATTACTATCATTGCTATTGTAAAGTATCTATCCTTTCATTTCACTTCAGGTTTATCAAAGGTTTCATCAATCGCCACAAAGAACGCTGCCCAGAGAACGAATACTTCCTGGATTATGTTCGTTACTCGTTCCTGACAAATCTACGGAAGAATCTGCCCAAAAACGTTCTGGACAAGAGCTGGCCGACACCTCCAGCGGCTCTCACTGAGGTGGGACAGCTCACTGTTTTCATGGAACTCCATGTAAATTGGATGTATTTTGACATAAAGAGGTCATGTTTGCTCATAAACATCTGACCTGTCTAGAACAACAACTTTCAGCTCATTTTAAAGTTTTTTCTTTGAACTTCAGCTGCTTTTTCACTTGTTCTCATGTTCTTTTCATTCCAGGTATTTTGAAAATATATTGAAGATTTACATTTATTCCCTGGAAAGTTTAGTCCCACTGTTTCTCCTAATTTTCTAGTGTTTTTTCAGTTTAATAAACTGAAATGAATACATCCAAAAGTACTTTGGTGAAAGAAATGGATTTTTGCAAAAACCTAAAGTAATTTTGTTCCAGAAGATCAGTAAGAAAAGTCTAAAATTCTTGAAAAGAAAATAGAAATGTGTGAGAATTAAGACCGATGTGGTAGCATCACGTAAAAGGTTTAAAATTCTGTGAACAGAAAACCTGTTCTGCTGATCTCCTGTAACTGAAGGGTCTAAGCGTCCAGCGGGACCTTCATTAGAAAAGACCAATCTGTTTTCAGGCCTCAGAACTTTTACGGAAGATGTGCATGCAGAACATGGTGTGGAGCTACTGCAAGAAGACAAGTCCAGAGTGGAAACATCAGGTGAATATTCATCATTTAGATTTTCTTTTCAGAGATTGCTGCTTTTTTTTTTTTGTCACACCGTCACTATTGTCTTCGTAGATGGAGCAGAAGATGATTGCCAGCGAGATCTTCAAAGATAAGAAGGACAACTACCCCCAGAGCGTGTCCAAGCTGTTTCTCAACACGAGGCTCAGTAAGGCTGGTGTGATTCCTGCTGCATCATCTGCATCATCATATCTGCTTAACCCTAATCCATCATGTCTGCCTCTGCTCAGCTGGAGAGAACATCAGTCCCAAGGTGCTGCAGGCTCTGGGCAATGAGAAGATGAAGGTGGGTGGAGCTCTGAACGCCACGACGGCATGAATTCCTCATGAGCCTGACCTCTCCTCCTTCTGGGCACAGTATGCAGTGACGGTGACAAAGTACGACCGGAAGGGCTACAAGGCTCGGACCCGCCAGCTGCTGCTCACCGCCAACTCTGCCATCATCGTGGAGGAGGGCAGACTGAAGCAGCGCATCGACTATGGAGCCCTCAAAGGTCAGGCTCTAGTTGCAATTTCTTTCCTTAACAACTGTGCCATCACCAACTTTAATGTAAACTCTAATACAAAAACAGTTCCAAAATATCTAAAATGGTATTTAATTCACAAACAGCAGGTCAAAAAACATTTAAACATATTTGGGCATTAACTCCAAAAAGTATTTTCACAACAAGATTGGACAAAGAAAGTTGGAATAGTATTACATCTATGTTTGTTTGAAACTACAGGTACTGCATTGGTGGTTTGTTATGCCTACAGCAATAGGATTGCATACGTCAGAACAAAATACCATCAATATTTCTATGAACTTTACAACCATCAACATGAAAAAAATAGGCAAACGCCTTTGGTTTATTCATTTTTTGTTACCTTGTGAGACGGGGCCTGAGTTACTTACCGTAATGTTATTTCTTTGATGGGGCTTTTATTGCATTTAAAATCAAATGTTTTTTACTTTTACTTAGTTTGCGAATTATAGTAATATACATTTTCTGCATTTGTACAGCATCTTTATTCATTTTTTTCACCCCCACTAGATGGAGTGGTGATGAGCTGTAGTATTCATTGTAAATCATGTTTATATTTCATATTGATATTTTGCAGAACGGAAAGAAAGTCTGGGTTTAATCTGACCTTGCTTGGTTATTTTTCAATAAACTGAACTTATAATTTCATGAATGTCAGCCGCTATGACACCAAAAACATGACAAAAAAACGCATTAATTTAAATTGCTTGTTCATGAAGGCTGATGTGGAGAAGGGACTGTATTTATGAAGGTGGGCGGGGTCACAGAAACAGTGCTGCATGATTAGACCCTTTCCATATGATGCCATATGGAAAAATAGCTCATTGTGAGAAGAGATGATCATTCGAAACAGATTTTTTTTTAGTGAGTAATTTTGAAGTGTTTATTGTCGTCACACCCCCGGAGCCATTATCTTTCCCTCTGTGTGCTAATTGTGGCGCGCGTGCCCCAGGTTGCGAAGAAACGTCTGCATGTTTTTGACTGAACTTCTAGCTGTTGTGACTCAAACACGACTTTGTTCTTGCTTTGTTCTCAGGCATCTCGGTCAGCTCTCTCAGCGACGGCCTTTTTGTTCTGCACGTGCCCAGTGACGACAACAAACAAAAGGTAGCAAAACGCCGTCTCAGGCTCGCTATTTGGAGGTTTCCGTACTCATCTGGTTTGTGGTGGATTCTTTTCAGGGTGACGTGATTTTGCAAAGCGAGCACGTGATCGAGACCTTGACCAAGATTGCCATCTGTGCCGACAAAATCAACAACATCAACATCAGCCAGGGCAGGTGAGTTTGGTTCTGTTCAGTCCTGTTGAGCCAAACACAAGAGGCATCTGCATAAAGGCGAGTTTAAATGGAGAGTGTCCCGGTGGAAGCTGGAGCCTCAAAGTTCCTCCGGTCAGGCCCAGGACCCACTTGCATCTGAACTGCCTGATCTGACTCATTCTGAACACATCCACCTGCTGTCCTGTTGGCTCTCACTCCTTGATGTTCAGGCCTGCAGCTCCAACTGTTGATCTTCTCATTCTAAATGTGTTTGTGCTTTCACTCCAGCATCCAGTTTACAGTGGGTCAAGGGAAAGAGGGGGTCATAGACTTCACCGCCGGGTCAGAACTGCTGGTGACCAAGGCAAAGAACGGACACTTGTCTGTGGTGAGTGGACTTTCTGCTGCCGTGAAGAGTCAAAACTCTAGTTGTAGAAGAACAGGAGAAGGAAAAAGGGTTGCCATGGTTTCTATAACTCAACCATTGACTCTCTGAACTGGACTGGGGTACTTCAGTCCCCTTGTGGCTACATAGTTAGGCAGTAACTTGAAGGGTCTTGTTCAAAGACACTCACTGATAAACCCTGGTTTCCCGTGTGCCAGTCCTGCACGTAGCCAACTGAGCCCGCTAAAGAACGACCGGGTCAATGGCAAAAATAGTTCAGTGACTGCTGACCCGTCTGTTTCTGCTTCTTCTTCCTCCACTGGTTCTGCTGACGACTGATGTAAAATCTTTCTTCCAGACGGCGCCCAGACTGAACAGCAGATGATCCCCATCCACAAAGAGGAAGCCCCTCCTGAGCTCCGCCCTCCTCCCTCCACTGGGCTCCAGGCCGCCCTCTGCATCAGCCAATCACACACCAGCGGTCCTTCATGGAGGAGCTTTTGCTTTCAATGTAACAGAGAAAAACCCAGCTAAACTAATTGTTATATATTTATGTTTATAAATAATATTTTGGGGGAATTAATATTGTTGCTTGTGGAATATTCAGATTATTTTTTATTGTCAGGAATAATAAATGTATGTTGTTGTGCTTGATTTGGGAACAAAAAACTGATGGATAAGTCTGGATCAGAACCAGTAGGGGAGGTGAGATATTGCTTCAGAGCTCATCAGTCAGGAAGGGAAAGTACGTTTACTTCTTGACTTGTAAAGTTGATGCTGCTCCTCCTGAACGCCATCGATCTGTTGGAATGTGATGGCGTGGGGTTTGGTGAGGAAGAGCAGCATTTCCATCACATGGATCATCTGCGGCTCAGCCGGAACAGCTGACGTACTACTGAATTGACTTCACTTGGCTGTTCTTTGTGCAGCTTTCCAAAAGCATTTGGGGATCATCACTGTGTGTGCGTGTTTTGGAAATACTTTAAGATGTATTGAAGTTGAGGAGGAAGGGTAGACAAGTGACGTAAGCAGAAGCTGCTTCCTGTGCCTCACCTGCCTGTTTACCTGAGAGGAGCAGCTTTATCTCATAAACACATAAATTTAGCCAACAGATTTACAGCTGATTTATATTCATATGTCAGATTTTATAACTGAAAACCTGTCAGGTGGAAGCAGACAAAACTGAACCAACTCTCATCCAACATTTGATGAGTCAGCAATGGTGCAAAAACCAAAGTCTAAAGTTTTTTTTAAAAATAAAGCAGGTCTGTGACATTTTGATGAATGTTTTGTGCCAACATGTATAACAATCTGCCAATTTCGTGATTTTTGCTAAAGGTAAGAGTTTTCCTAAAATGTCTCTAAATGTATGGGCGGATGAATGATCCTAAAGTCCTGTCTGGACGCTTGCCGCTCGCCTTTCCTGTCTGTGATGCTTTTTCAACCATTAAAATGACCGCAACTCGACACGTCTGTGGTAGTTGGACGCTCGACAAACCGGATCTACAGCCAGCATCCACCGTCCAACTCCACCTCTGTGAGACCAAAGACTGCTGAAGAAAAGCTGCCACTTCAGAGGAGCTGGAAGGAGTTTCCAGCTTGATTTTCTTCTTCTCGCCTCTGGAGAGAGGCCAGTGGCAGCATGCACCTACGAGCCAGAGGACCCACTTTGTGCTTCTGTCTGTATAATTAATATGAAATAATATGTCTGTTTTCCAAATAGTGGAGGGTTTTGTACAGTTTTGGGTCTGTGCGATAATTTGTTTTTGGAGCAAACTGGTGCCTTCTGTTGGACATGGATGGAGGATTTGAATGCTGGGAGATGGACATCTGTTTTTCCTCTGTGTCCAAAACAATTTAAATGTTTATTCCCCCCCCACCACCATCACCACCACCATCTCTGTCCTGACTCACTGTATGTACCCCATCAATGTAAAATTATGGAAACACCAAAGAATTATGAAACTTCAACTAAAAATAAATGTATATTGTTTCATTTGAAGTGGTTCATGACTGGATACATATTGAGATGTGAAATTATTGTTTTGGCTTTGAAAAACTAAACTCAAACACATTTTGGCAATATTTTGCTAATGTTACAAGAAAATGTTCCACATATTATACATGATTATAGTTTTTATCATTGTTTTCTATCTCAAATAATTAGAGAATAAACATAAAAACTACCAAGGTTTTCTAAAATGCTTTGAATCATATAATCTGTAACACATCTTTATTTTAGTTATTTTTACATTTTAAAAATGCCAAATTAACTTTAGTTGTTTTTAACTCCATAATAGAATAGGATAGAGTTTAATTACAGACTTGAGGTTTAATTAACTGCATAAAACATAAAGACATGCAAAAGAAGTGAAATACAATCAAATTGTAAACTTAAGAACTACTGTAATAAAATGTAAAGTTGCTGTGCTTTCATACAATCAGGATAAACTGAATTTTTCCCCTGTTAATTGGACGGTTCATTTAAGGAAATATTCCCTTAAACAGCCTAAATTAACACCTTGAAATTATTTTCAGCTATATAAAAAATGAATTTCCCTTTCATTTTGCTCTGAGTTGTTGCTTAATTAAGATAATTTTGGAGCAGAAATGGTTGATGCATATTTGCATCAAATGGCATGAAGGGGTTCAGATTTTTGACTGTAGAGTTGGCTCAAACAGTCATGCACGAAGTTAGTTTGATTGCTGTAGATATAAAACAAATTACCCCCTTTATAACACAGAAATGTTACAAACCAACATATTTAACAAAAAAATTGAGAAATCCATTTTATTTTTTTTACTTTTGTTTGTGAAAAAGAGGAATAGCTCACTGTATTTGCAAAGTTTTAAGCTGGATCAGTTCACTTTTGAAATTCTTAGCAAATATTTTTTGGAAATTGAAAATGCCATTTTCTGAAAAGTTTGGAAAAGTCAAGAAATTTTAACATTTTTTTATTTTGGAGGCAAAAAACATTGAAAAAAATAGTTTAACTTGAAATTTGAATTTAAACTGTGGCAGCATTTCAACATAAAGCTATTGATGATGGTAATTTACGTTGCCATAAAGCAGGTCAACTTTTCATCAGTTCAGCATGCATGGCGCTTTCAACTTGCTACCAGACGTGTAAAATGCTACGAAATTCTGGAAAATGTAGTTTTAACAACAAGTGGCTTTTCAAGAAGCATCAACTGTTGCTAATAAAAGACCCTGACCAGAAATGCGGGTTCATATGTAATCAAAGTTAGTTTAGAGTTGAAAATAACGCCCAGGTTTCTAACTGTTTCTGAGTAACTTAATGAAAGGTATGCTAGCTTCAATAGCTGTTTATCTCTTTTGGTTTCAGGACCAATGACTAAAATTTCAGTTGTTTCCTGGTTGAGCTGCAAAAAATTATTTGCCATCCATGATTTCACATCTTAAATACATTCAAAAAGTGCTTCTGTTGGTCTTGTGTCACCAGGAGATGTAACTATGAAAAGCTGGATATAATCAGCATAGTTATAAAAGCTGATGTTGTGACGTCTGATGGCATTCTCCAAAGGACGCATACATGTTAAAAATGCTATAGGGTGGTTAGAAGACCAGCAAAACAGGAAAAATGATTGATATCTGTACAAATAAGTAGTAAAAACTGTGTTCAGAATTCTTAGTAGAAATGATTCGATTTATAGAAATCCTGTTTGAAACAAAAGACTCCTCATTCAATATGTGTTTTAGCTGCTGGACAGCACAAAAAAAGAAACAGAAAAATTTTTAACAGGGAAAAAAATTCGCACAATGACATCATCAGTGATGATGTCATTTTAAACTTTAGATGTAATGACATCATTTGACATCAGCAGCTGAATTATGTAACTTCTAATTTTAGTCTTCAGAGGCATCATTTGACATCATTTGACATCATTTGACATCATGTGACATCATGTGACATCATTTGACCTCCTGAATTTCATCCTCAAGTATGAGGCGTTTTCAGAGCAAAGGCATTTAGAGTTTGTGGGCTGACACGATAGAGAAAGAAACAGGGAGGTTTCACATCTTTTGGAAACAAGAACTTAGTGTGCGTCAACTTTTTGAGATTTCTTGACAAGTTCATTCAAAATGTCACACAGCGAAAAATTTCAGCAGACGGCCGTTTCCATTGAAGAATTAAATAACGTCACAGAGAGCATTCTGCAGCAAAATGACACTTTGAACAAACATCTGGAGAAAATTTGTGAGAGTTTGCAGAAAAGGAAAGATTTGGACAATTCATGCAAAGAATTGAAAAAGACACGCAAAGCTGCTATGGAGGAAAACAAAAAACTGGTGAAGCAGCTGGAGAGTCTGAGAGTGGACGTGGAAAAACAGATCCACGTGGAAAATGTGTGTGAAAAAGAGAGGACAAGGAGATCTCAGGCCTTGGAAAGTAACCAAGACCTGAAAACAATAATAGCCTCTCTTCAGGACAGACTTCAGCAGCTGCAAGAAATGGAACTAGAAATTTCTGGCATGAAAGGTGAACGTAAACTTTTGGAACGGGAGAACAGAGGTCTGCAATCCCAACTGAAGAAACTCCAGAAGAAGACTGCCCGTAAAGCACACCTGGAACCTGATTTGAAAAATGAATTTGATGAATACCAGGCTTTAAAACAACAAACTGAAGAACTGAGGCAAAACCTTCAGGAGCTCCAACAACAAAATGAGGAACAAAAAGAGATGGCAGACAACTATCCTAGCATGATGGAAGATAGGCGACGTCTCACAGATCTGAGAGCTCAACTGGAAAGAGAGATTTCTGATCAGAGACAGCAGCAGGAGGAAACACGCCAGCTGATTGCTCAACGTGAGGAGGAAAAGAGAGAACTGGAAATGCTCAGAGAACAAACAAACGCCTTCACAGCAGAGAAACATGCACTGGCAGATGAACTGCAACACCGTGAAGCGTTGGAGTCTGAATATAAGGAGATGCAAGCACAAACTAATGACTTGATGGCAACATTCCTCCCCCTAAACATAGAAGTTGCCGAGCTGCAGCTCAAGGTTTCAAACATGGATGAGGTGCAGGAAAAACTGAATGTTGAAAAGGAGAAACATTTAAAGGCAAAGACTGAGGTTGCAAAACTAAAACAGCAGAAAAAAGAACTTTGTGAAGTGGCTGTGCAATACAACAAGCTACTGAGCAAACTGGGACCTCAACAGCAAAAACAAAGGAGCCTGTACATTAAAAAACCATGCTGACTGATCTTCAACACCGTCAAACATTGGAGTTTGAATTGTCACGAAATAAAGCAGAAACTGAGGAGGCAGTCTTACAACTGTCAAGCTTCTGGAGGAGGTTGACTTTCTGAAGGGGAAGCTTTCAGAGTTCAAAGATGTGGAGACAAGAATTTTAAAAGTAAAGGAGGACAAATTGAGAGCAGAAGAAAAATATGAGCGTCTCTATAAGGAACTCAAGATGTTACAGTTCAGATCATGGCTCATGTATGGAGTACAAGGTTTGGAGAAAGAAATCCAAGATTCCAGAGAGAAGAACAAGAAATAAAAGAGCTCAGAGTTGTAGTGAACAGAATCTCTGAAGAAAAGTCCCAACTTGAAGACAAAAAGAAGCAGTTTACAGGATACAAAGTTTCAGAACTGAAACAGCAGCAAAGTAACTTTGTGAAGTGGCTGTTCAATACAACAACAAGTTACTGAGCAACTGGGACCTCTTCAACAGCAAACAAAGGAGCTCAAGACGAAACCATGCTGACTGATCTTCCGAACACCGTGAAACATTGGAGTTTGGAATACAATGAAATAAAAGCAGAAGAGGAGGCAGAAGCTTACAACAGTCAAGCTCTGGAGGAGGTTGATTTTCTGAAGGGGAAGCTTTCAGAGCTCAAAGATGTGGAGACAAGAATTTTAAAAGTAAAGGAGGACAAATTGAAGGCAGAAGAAAAATATGAGCGTCTCTATAAGGAACTCCAAGACATTCAAGTTCAGATCATGGGCTCATGTAAGGGAGTTGGAATGCTGCTCTGAGAAAGAAATCCAAGATTCCAGAGGAGGACCAGGGACTAAAAGAGCTCAGAGATGAAGTAAACAGAATCTCTGAAGAAAAGTTCCAACTTGAAGACAAAAAGAAGCAGCTGCAAGATAAAGTTTCAGAACTAAAACAGCAGAAAAAAGAACTTTGTGAAGAGGAGTAAACATTGGGAAAAGCCTTTATTTAGTACTTAGTAGGACACAAAAAGGCAGAAACTAATGTTTAAAATAGGGTCAATGGGAAAATTAAAACAGAAATGGGGTAAAAAATTGGGAAAAGCCTTTATTTAGTACATAGAAGGGAAACAAAATGGCAGAAATACAAAATAATAATAATTAAAAATGGGATGAAAAATGATGTAATTAAAAGGAAAATGTTTTTTAATTGGTTTCATAATCCTTGTGCTATCTTGGGATATGGTTTATAAATATGTGTGTTGTTGAATGCATGTGTTTGGTGGAGGAGGGGGGGTTAACATAGAGTACTCCCCCACCCACTCAAGTCGCCTCCTTAACAAGCAATGTCAATTGTTAGGGGGGGACCTGAGGGGGGGGGGTGCACATTTTTAAAATACCTGCCTCCCCCCCACTGGACAAATGCAAACACAACACACACACACAACAAAAAGGGGTTAATTAATTTGTCAAATCCATTTGAGTGTTTAAAAAAGGCGACACACTAATAAGTGTGTTTGTGTGGGATTTTCTCTAGTACTTCAGTTCCCCAACCTGAATGTAGTGTCTTAAGGATTATTATTAGTTAAATTTGTAAGTGAAGAAAAAAATATTTGCAATTCTTTCTGCTGTGAAAAAAACTCAGAAAATAAAAATAGATGGTTATTAATTATATAAAATCTGGCCAGACCTAAAATGAAAAGAAGCGACACTAATAAGTGTGTTTGTGTGGAGTTTCTCACAGGCACTTCAGTTCCCCACCCAACTGAATGTAGTGTCTTAAGGATTATTATTAGTTAGAATTTGTAAATTGGAAGAAAAAAATGTTGCAATTCTTTCTGCTGTTGAAAAAAAAACTCAGAAAATAAAAAATAGATGATTTATTAATTATATAAAATCTGGCCAGACACAAATGTAAAAAAAAGAGGCGACACACTAAGTGTGTTTGTGTGGAGATTTTCTCTGAGCACTTCCAGTTCCCCCACCCAGCGTGAATGTAGTGTCTTTAGGATTATTGTGTAGTTAAAATTTGCGAGTTGGAGAAAATATTTGCAATTCTTTCTGCTGTTGAAAAAAACTCAGAAAATAAAAATAGATGATTTATTAGTTATTTAAAATTTGGCCGGACTTAAAATAAAAAAAAGGGCAACACCTAATAAGTGTGTTTGTGTGGGTTTTCTCTGAGCACTTCAGTTCCCCCCACCCAACCAAAATACAGTTCCTGTAAAAATTTTAACAAGTTGATCATTTATTTGTATTAAAATTAATTTCATTCATAAAAAAAAAGAAAACATGAAAAAAGTTGAAAAAGAAAGAAGTGCAACACACTAAATTTATCCCCTCCGTGAACCGCCACCTTAACGTGGTGGAGGGGTTTGTGCACTCGAGTGATCCTAGAAGCTAATCTGTCCAGGGCTAATGCCAATGGCTTGGTGTCCCACGACAGACAGGCTCTAGGTGATGAGTCAGACTAAGAGCGGTTCAGAATCCCTCAACTGAGTCAGAAAGAACAAGGTCCAGTTGCAACACAGGTTGCAGTCAGGCCAGGCTTGGCCAGGCTGGGGTTCGCAGATGAGGGCGTGGTGGCCGGGGCTCCTCCCATGAACCCTGGTGGAGTCCAACCTGACAAAAAAACACAAAATCACTCCTCCCTATGCCAATTAATGAGGAACTGATGCATCGTGGTTCAGGGGACAGTTGAAAGCGGTTTGCTCCTTTTTCTTTATCGATTCACTAAAATAAACCTCAAAGGATGAATGGAGGGAAAGGTTTCTTGGCATTATTTCTGCATAAAGAAATGTGCAAATCTTTTATTTCTCTGTTTACTTTAAATTATCGCAACACGTTTGAGTAAAACATCAGATTCAGGTATTTATGCACTATAACCACAAGAACAGGTTTATTAATTTTCACATGTGTTTCTCTTAACTCATTTAAATTCACTTAATGCCTTTGTCATTATTGCCCAGATCTTTAATATGTCTAAGATACATTTTAAGGTTAGTGTAAAATTTTAGATTTTGTTATTTTGCATCCATCCTTTCATTTTCTTAACCAGCTGTGTCCTTTTTAGGGGTTATGGGACTAACAAAGCATAACCAGGCTATTGGGGGAAAAAATGAAGCTAAATCAGTTTTAGACCATTTTCAGGTTTTTTATCATCCAACATTGGACAATTTGAGTAAACAATCAACATATGAAGCATGTTCTTGGACTGTGGGAGGAAACCAGAGTCTCTGGAGAATACCCACACTTGCATGAGGAGAACATGCAAACTCCACAAAGTGATTTCAACACCGGTCAACAGCAGCCGGTTCATCCAACCGGCGTCCATTCCCGGCAAGTGAACAGGGGAACTCAACATAGAACCACTGCTATTACCCCAACTGACAGATCCACCAAACTCTGTGTGAACAAGTAATCTCTGCATTCAACCAAACAGACTCTTACAGTTTTGGCACCTACACCATCCTTTAATGGGGAGTCAGGAAAGGACATTTTTCCTTTAGTCGTAAGACTTTGTACCTCAAAAATCTGCCTATTTCAATATGTCAGTATTGAGGGCAGTTCTGTGGCTTCGTTCTGGCTCTTTTTTGCTCAACCATGTCAGAAGCTACCTGACACAGACGTAATCCACTATGGCACTTTTTATTTTAATGCTTAAGTGCTTTAATGTTTATGTTGTTCCAACAGTGGAGCACCTCACTAACTTTGTTACTGAAGGACCATCCATTACTGAGCAGAGCTGCTTGGGATTATTTATGCACACTTAAGCCAGAGTGTGTCGCTGTGTAATTCACTGTAAGCAGGCTTCATTAGAATTGCAAATCAATGCTCCTGCACCGTTTACCTCCACTCCTGTTGCAGTCACTCCTCCATCTCCATTCTTTGCCCCTTCAGACGCTCATCCCCCTCTTTCCCCCTCTGTCTCTATCTTCCCTCTGCTCGTATTGGGTACTTTGTCTTCCACAGCCATGCTGGACAGCACTTGCTCCTCGGCACTGAGCCAAGCCAGAACCTGGACAGGACAATAATGGAAGGCAGGATAAAATGAAAGGTAGAAGGTTAGATAAAAGGAAGGGCAATGCACCTTAAAAGACTTTCCCTCTTTTCCCTCTTAAGATGTTTGTGTTGTTAATCATTTAGGGGTGATGCCTGGTTTGTGTCAGTGATGCTGGGAATGGTGTCAGGTGTTCTTTAAGTGGGCCGAGGCCCCGGGGAAGACCCAGGACACACTGGAGAGACTATGCCTGTCGGCTGGCCTTGGAATGCCTATGGGTCCCCCAGAGGAGCTGGAGGAAGTGGCAGGGGCGAGGGAAGTCTGGGCATCTCTGCTTAGACTGCTGTCCCTGCGACCCAGTCCCGGATAAGTGGAGGAAGAAGGATGGATGGTTTGAAGACATAAACAAACAGTAATAAAGTAATGTAAAAAATCATACACAATTAGTTGTATATTACGTCACTTCCGGGATTTAGGACATTCCCTTTCTGTTAGGAGCTATTCTCCACTTTCGTTGTTGTTTCTGCATTTGTTACTTTGTACCTAGATTGTTTTTGTAATTCAGTGTTTGGTAATCAGCAGCCGGATTTGCTTTTGTTTTTTCCGTGTTTGTTCATTTGTTCTGAGATTGTTTTTAGTGCTTCATGGTTTGTTAGTTTGTACCGGGATTTGTTGTTGGTTGTATCTTAAATGTAGAAATGTCTTTCACCACTTGGCCATTGAGATTATTATAATGCGCCCCCCCCCCCCCCCAATTTACTCAAAAATCACTTGGAAAAAAATAATAAAATAAAATCTATAAATCCATAATTTAAAAATACAGTGTTAAAACGCTTTTGTTTTTCTACAAATGAGGAAATTCTGACACTTGCGTGTTTTATCATTATATCCACCAGATGTCGCCCTTTCTGTCTGTTTTCACTCAGCCGGCACGTGAGAAGCCCTTCCCCTCTAGATTTTCTAGGAAGTCACAGATTGGCACGAAGGAGAAGGTAAACAGGGTGTTTCCTCATAGAATGGTGGAGTTATTAGAATCCAACTTGAATAAATCATCTGAACCTCCAGCAAACAAGGCATACTCTACAGACATAAGAGGAGAGCCAATGAGAAATAGAAGATCTGAGACTTTGAAACCAACAAATCTGCTGAACTTTATTGGATAACATCCTGGATTCTTGTTGAAGAGACACTTTTGCGCGGTTCTGCATGAATCCAGCCCGATTACAGTGATCAGAATCCCAAAGACTTAAAGCAGCTTCTGCTGATGATGCATTCTATATGCTGAACCTTAAAGGTTACTTGGTTTATAATTATCACTTAGCTCTGCTGAACCGGAGTCCAAACGCCAAGAAGAAACTGTTCTGTCTCAACACATGTTTCACATTGACAAACAATTCCTGAGAAATGGGAGCGCTCTGATTGGCTGAGGCTGCTTCCAGCAGGCCAATAAGGGGGAGGCGCTGTTGTGCTCGCCGTCACTGCGCTTCTATAAAGTGACATCGACGGGGAATGAAATCAGAAACAGTGACGGGCACAGAGGGGTCTCGGTATCCTGCAGGTGAATGCCCGGACGCCTGTAGACGGAGAACTCTCAGAGGCGCAGCTGAGCCACCGGCACGAGCGCTCTGCAGCTCCTGGACCCGCTCAGGTGAGACTGCTTTCTGGGGAGGGGGGACTCCGGATCTGCGCCGGGGATGAGAGGACGACTCCGATTTTTGGATGCTTCAAGAAAAATCATCTGTAGATGTAGAACGATGTAAAGTGGGATGACTTAGTAGCACCGCATCGTTAGAAGTCCTTTGTTGCTACAAATACCGCAGCATCAAACACAGAGACCCCACAACTTCAGTTTAGATCATTTTAGCAAAGTCTGATCCCTGACATCCTTCACGTCATGGATCTGCTGCAAACACGCGCGCCTGACATGAACTGAGAGCCCTTAACTGTCTCTGACTTGCACACTTTCATCCTTGCATTAATAAAATGTCACTTGACAGTTTAACTCGGCATCAAAGTTATAAAAAGAGCTCGCGCGGGTGTAACGGGAGCAGCCGCGAGTGAGGCGCGCGTGAGATGTGGGATGTGTTTTTTGGAAAGCACTCTTTGTTCCAGGATGGACTCCTCAGCCCTGTTGTTGCTGCCGAACAGCTGAGCGCTTGTCGGCGAGACTTGTGTCAGGTTACGGAAGGGGGAAAGCAGAGAATCCGGACAAGGCCGAAAGCACGCTTCAAAATAAAAGCGGCTTCAGTCTAAGTTCAATCAAGCACCATAAATTGACATGAAGTTATTCATAAAAGTACCTTTAGTGTTAAATCATGTCATATTACACTCTATTACAGTACAATATTCTTATAATAAATTAAAATAGTTGTAGACATATGTAGTTGTACCGCTTGAAATGCAAGACACAGTCCAATTGTTTTTATTTTGAAGCCAAAAACCGGAAGTTGACGTTTTGCCTTCCGTTGGTTGACGAGAAGGTGGGCTTGAGAAGATGCAGATTGAGATGGGAGGGGGACGTATTGTGCGGATGTTTTTCAGTCCAGTTCAGACCAGTTCCAAGGTTCGTTTAAAACTCTGCTTTATTGTTCTCGAGATGTTGAACAAAGACATCTTTTTAAACAGTGACTGACACACTGCATTTTAACGACAAATGATTTAGATCATAAATGTTCAGCTCTGGAATTTGAGGTTTAATCTTTTAATATTCGTTTGCGATCAGGCCACTTCATTTATTTAACATTCATGAGGTTTTTGTTGCCCTCCCTCTCTCCCTCATAAGGCATGTTTGTCTCATTAACAACCGTTGAAAAACAACAGCGCTCGTGCCCAGAATCACACGAGAATATCGCGCCGCGCTGGTTCAAACTGGCTTCAGCCTGTGCTGCGTTCACGCGCAGTGCAGATGTTTGTAAAAAAGACACTTTAACACTTTAAAATCGTTTTTGCCTCTCTAAAAAGGGGGCACCATTGCTTTTAGCAACTAAATTAAACCAGGGGTTATTCCATCTATCAAAACAAAATATATTAAGGTGTAAATGTGCAAATGATAACATGAACACTTTTTGGAGTTGAAAAAAAAAAGAAACGGTTTACAGTCACTGAGCGCGTGCGCGACTCTCCCTAAAGGAAATGCTGCATATACATCAACAGCCTCACGTGTTGCGGCTGCATGACATGTATCATTAGCAGCCAATGAGAGCAGACCTCTACAACTTTCAGGCCCATCTGATTTTTCACGGGGGAGAACCTCTCGTGGATGTGGGCAGGGTTTGTGGCTCCAGGGGCCTATCCGGCTTCTCAGAACAAACGAGTGTGTGTTCTTCTCTGTTGCTCAGATATGTTTCCTACAGGTTTTAGAGGAATAAACGTGTTTGCATCCCATCATCATGATTGTTTTCCTTCTCTATCTTGTCTTTCAGGCTCCATCCTTTAGGTTTATTTAAGTTATTCTGTTGTTATTTAAACGCCAGCAGAAATGGCACCCAGCTTGTCCACGGCCTTTTCCCGCCGCTGGTGGATGGCCGTTACAGCCGTCATCGAGAACCTGCTTTTCTCCGCCGTGCTGCTTGGGTGGTCATCCCTACTCATCATGCTGAAGTCCGAGGGCTTCTACTCCTATCTGTGCAGAGGACCAGGTGTGTCTGCAAAGGCCGTTTGGAAACACACACTCACTTCGTTTTGTTTGTTTTGCTGCTGCATTCACATAAGTAAAGCTGAGCTGCAACTAAAACCAAAGAGCTGCAGCAGGCTGGGTTAAGACACACCTCGGTTATGGAACACACTCATCAGAACAGTCATGGAGGGGTCACCTGAGACATTTCATCCTGAATCCAGCTTCTGCATCTTCCAATCAAAGGTGTTCCTCAGAGCTACTGCAGCTAAGCTGAAGTACGAGGAAGTCGAGCGGCGCCACTTCCTGTCAGAATTTAGGCATAAGGACGCATGATTGCGTCACATCCGACCGCTAGCTGACACGAAGAAATTCCAGACAGATTTCAGTTTGGATCCATGCAGGCCACAACCTCATTCAGGGGTCGGTCACATTAACCCTTGTGCTATCCTAGGAACTTTAATGTTGGGAGTTGGGTCATCTAGACCCACTAGACAGTGCGCTGAACCTTTTTTCTTCAATGATTTGTGATCTTCACTGGTGTCCATGGATTACATGAAATCTTTTCACCTTTATCCACCTTTGTCATGGTAGGGAGAACACGTCAATGTAAGGGTGGGGTCATCTAAGATAGCACAAGGGTCAAAGTGAATTTTCAGGTAAAATGCTGTTACGTTTTTCACAAACCTTTATTAGCAGAGGAGGTGAGACATTTCACCACTTTATCAGCGGACACAAATGGAAACGTGCTGTTAGCTCCAGCTACAGGAACATAACTGTGCTGCCATCTGATATCTGAAAATGTCATGACAAAACATGAACTCAATTAACAATATCATGGGATTCAGAATTCTGTCACTTCCATGTTAAAACCCACTGATTTTGGAGCTGAGCTGCAGCTTTTGTCTGTACTCCCTGGTTAAAGGAGGACAGCTCCAATGCAGCAAACCAGCTTTAGTGATTATTCATCAAAGAGCTTCTGATCTAGAGGACCAAAGGTAGAACTTAAAGAAGAAAAACTTTAAGAAACTTTTTTTAGTTGACTTGAATGTTCCAGGAGTGTTGAGATCACTTAGAGAGGAGCAAACCTTCTGGTATGTTTGCTTGAGTGAGTGCACGGGGTTCTTCCCTATTGACTCAGCTTGCTTTCGGCCGCCGTATGATTAGTCTGCAGTTCTGGTCACTGAGCGACAGATGCTGCCGGCTGCTGTTAGCCCAACAGTCAGCCCTTAATGCCCCAGTGCTCCTCAAACACTGGTAATCGGGTAGATTGCCTGAAATCTCAGAGATGAGCGTACCTAGAAGGTCGCTCCCCATAAATGTCTGAGTTTATGCAGCTAACAGTCTGAGGCTTTCTGTTTGATGAACCCTTTTTTGTTAGAGGTCTTCTTCTTGACCTTAACTAGAGCCTGCCATGGGTCTTCTAAGCGTGTGTTTATCCTGATGAGACTTGTGACATAAAGGTCACTGGTTTCATATCTCTACGGCTGTTGAGAATCAAGTTCATCCGCTCCTCCCGATGAAGCTACATTCATTAGATTACGAGGTTTTGCTCTTCTAACGGAGCTAAAACGTGGGTGAACGCGTCAAAACAACCTGCAGTTTTCTGACAATCATCTGGGGCATGTGACCTTTCACCTAGTTACCTCATAACTGGTAAACCGCCAGTTCTTTACATCTGGAGGATGCATTTGACTCAACCCTGCGGCTTCTTCCTGCTGCGAGTGCACCCTCTGCACGCCACAGCGTCCCAATCTCTCCCCCAGAATTGTTTTGCTGGGAGCTGAATCAGCAAAACCACCGTCAGAATGCAGGAAGCAGGTCTTCACACGTGCTGTTTACTCGTTGGAGAAAGACTTTGTGTGGATGATCTTGTTCCTTAGGACTGAAATGAAGACACCCCTCCCACTACAAGTTTGATAACCAATAAAAATAGAGTCAACGTGACTTGAGTGGACATCTGAAGGGAATGGATCTGTCACAGAGCGTCCCCCTCAGCTGTTCCAGGGTTCATTTAATTCCGTCCTCTGGTTTCTTAGAATTGTGTTCTTTTTCACTTGTTTACTCGCCCCTTTAATGAGGCTCAGATTTCCATCAGCTTCATCTCCTTTAGGGTGGAGGTGCTCTACCGCTCTACCTAAAGCCAAAATAGAAACGTGTCCTAAAATAATCAACCAAAGCATTTCGGCCTGAAGGTTCATCAACCTGAATCGCTCTTTCCCCTCTGCCTTCATGTCCATCCAGAAAACAGCTCCAGCCTCAACGTCTCCAACTCCTCCGCCGTGGAGACCGGCAAAGATGATGGTGAGGAGTTCCTGCTCATGAACAACTGGCCCATCTGCAAGGATCAGGATGAGATGCTGAACCTGGCCTTCACTGTGGGCTCCTTCCTGCTGTCAGCCATAACTCTGCCGCTTGGCATTGTCATGGATAAGTACGGCCCACGAAAGTTACGACTTCTCGGAAGGTGAGCGGGAACTGGAATTACCATTTTTCCTCCACAACGTTTTTCAGAGGAAACATGAATATCAGATTAAAGAAAATGATCAACATTCAATACAAATTTGAAAATATTTAAGATTAACCTCAAACCAACGTTTGTCTCCAGTGCTTGCTTCGCCTTCTCCTGTCTCCTCATCGCCTACGGTGCCAGCGATCCCAACAGTATGTATGCTGATGTCATCCCAGCCATGTTTTTATTGACCTATACCATCTGCAGTTTGACAGCTCCTCTGTGGGACGTGCAGAATATTTATGGTGCTCTTCCTCCTGCAGATCTGTCCATCCTGATCTTCTTTGCACTGGCGTTGAACGGATTTGGAGGCATGTGCATGACCTTCACCTCGCTGACGGTAAGACAATGATGAGTTCACTGACTCTGCTGCAGGTTTAGGAGCCCTCAAAGACATTGGGACCAAACATTTTCATTGGTGTTCCACGGCCCAGTTTCCAGTTCAGCTCAGTTTTTGTTTAAGTTTGTTTTGTGGAGCAGAGAGAAGGTGAAGCTTGGTCTGCTGGGTTATCACACACCTGAGTGGCTGTAGTTATGGCGGCGCTCAGGAACATGCAGAGGTTCTGATGGGACTGCAGCCCTAGAAATGAATTCAAGTTGTTGTTTCATCAACTTATTGACATCGAATTGTTAAAACAGCGCAGCTTTTTTTCTTTACAGAAATTGTGAAATGTCTGTTTTGATGCAACGTGAGAGAGTGAGGCATGAATCAGATGGAAGGAAAGCAGATAGAAAGCAGACGCTGCACTAGATTAGGAGGAACATTTGAAAGGATGCATGAGAGGTAGCTTGATGGAAAGCAGAGCTGGAGCGGATGAGCAAAGCCAGCGGTCAGAGATTTGCTGCATCATGGGAGACGAACAGTCTGCTTTGGTGATCTATTATTCAATGATGCTCTGCTGCTTTTTCAGGAACCCAAAGGCAAACACCCTCTTTTCATTATTATTGCATCATAGGAAAAATGTTGACTGAAAAAGAAGTGCTTCAGCAGATTTTTGGAGTCTTTGTCAGGAACTAAAGCTGCTTTTTTAAAGCTGCGTGTTCTCGGTTCCCCTTGTTCTGAACATTTGGTTTCTTCACCAACAACCAACTGCAGAACAAATCAGGCGGCTGGCTACACAAGACACAAACAGGAAGCTGCAACAGGAGAACTAAGTGTGCGTTTTCATTTCCCCACCCATTTTATCTGTTTCCTATTCGAGTGGCCTTTTGAAACAAACACACACAGACTCACACATGTCGTCGATCCGGTTCTATCCAGCTCCCACCAACCCCTGTCTTCTGTCTGCATCTGATCACATTTACACAGAACCTGCACACCGCAGTTGCAGCCGCCGCGCAGCCTGGCATGTTCTGTCTACAGCTGTGCCACTGCTCTGCAGCGCTGCAGCTTTTTTCCTCATGGAAAAAAACAAACAAAAAAACTCGTAAAGTCTCTTGTTCTGCCTGCATCTTGGTAGAATTTTTTGATGGAAAAGCTCTCATGGCAACACGTCCCTCACTTTTTCTGCATGGATGTTACTGTTACCTCAGAGAAAACCCTCTCCTCTCATTAACTGCAGGCGATGCACACTCAGCACCCGGTGTCACGGGAAAACCTGAGATAATTGAGTGTGCAGGATGCAGGAAGGGGTGGATCATTCTGTTTTTTCCTGACTTTAGGCCTTTATTCTGAGAACAAAATTATCAGTAATGCAAATGTGTCCTCTGTAGAAGTCATTTCTAAACCTGAATAATTTCCAACCACTGCATACAATTGAATGAACTCCTTTTGGTATCTACAGGGGACATTTTGGGCCAATGATACCACATGGGGTCCTGGGAATTGTAGTTTTTAGTGGATTAAAAAACAAACTGACTGAACAAAAAAGTTGACCTCACTCAGAGAAACAAAGAATGAAGCTCCTCCCCCCTTCTGTTCTTTGCATTTTTCATGGCACATGTTAGATCAGACTGTCTCTTTGGTCAGTCCATGTAGGCCAAAGCTCACAGGCAGTTCCTCCTGCTATCAGAGGGTCTCTGAACCCAGCAACACATTTTGGTCTTCTGACACCTGATAAACTGGTCACCAATTAATTTTTTAGGCTGGACATGCACCTCAGTTGAAGACATTGGATGGTTCTATAGCAGGAAAAACTCTAAAAAAGGCTTTTTCTGCCTTAGATGTGGTTCTTTACAGCTGACTATAAATCAGGGATCTGTTCAGACAATATCTGATAAAAAGAAATCTTCTATTTCTCCGAATGTTTTCTTGTCTTCAAAAATGCTAAATTGACAGATGTCCAGTCAAAGAGGAGAAGTTGTCACGGAGAAGTCCCGGCTGGTGTTTGTTCACCTCCCAGTGCACTTGGCTGCACTGAAAGGACTCCCACATTGTGCGTCACATCAGGACCAGTCTGATCTGGTTATGAATGCGCCGGCTGAATTTTCCATTTGCTGCAGCAAAAAAGAAAAAAAGAACTTTTTTTTCTTTTCTTTTCTTTCTCTGTTCTCGTCTGTGACTTTGTTTCCTCATTTTGAACCCCCCCTCCGCCCCTCCCAGCTCATATGGACTGAGCTGCCTTTCGCTCTCAGAGTCTCTTTGTTTCTTCACGTTTGATTTTTCCCCACTTTCAAAACGCGCTCTATTCCGCATTGACTCACGAGACATGAGCAGAAGAGCCAGCCGGCAAAAGTCACGTTTCTGCAATGCATTCTGGGCTGAAGTCAAACTGAAAATACCAGTCTTCCCTGAAATATTGCTGAAAGACAAATAAGCGAGTCAATAATATGTAAGGGGGCGGAGTCAAGTAGGGACTCTGTGTGCTGCTACTGGTGTTGTTGACAACATTTACCAAACATTGTAAATAATGGTAGAGTGACAAAATATTAACAATGTTTTGCAGACAACCCGTCCTTCATTAATCAGGTTAAACAAAGTCCCACTCCAATCATCTTCTGATCTACTGTAAAAGCGTTCGCTGTGTCGTTTTCTAGGACAGAGTTTCTGCAGAGTGCCAGTAGTTCATTAGAAATTCATCTATTAGTTGTGGGCGGGACCATTGGCCTCTCTGTTCCCTGTTGCTGAGAGCTCTATGTTTACACTCTCTCCCACTTAACTTACACCCCCTCATAACTCCAACCTAATATTAGCGGTGCAGCAAAAATGGTGAGCAGTATCAGAGCTGTCCAGCTGTACAGTTTTGAGCCAGATGCCAGCTCAGACGAGGAAAAACAAAGACCTAGTTGTCTGCAGGTTGACTTCAAGAGCCCAGCATATTTTCTACGTCACCAATAGGATCTTTTTTTCTTCTGCTCCTAATTCACGATTTGAATGAATAAACTATCAGAAGTACAAGTTTACGCTTAATTTCTTTACACGATGTCTTCCATCATGAGAAAAATGCCACAAGAACATGTGGAAACATAATTTTCGTCAAATTGGTTCTTTAAATCATGCAAAGAAAACTGATTGTTTTCTACCACCATTAAAAAAAGGAATAAACACATAACAGAAAAGAACTGCAGAGCATGTATAGGATAAAGGCGAGTCGTACAAATTGACAGGAAGTGCCCCAAGAAGCAAAGATCCCATAGACTTTCAAAGAGAAAGGATAGCTATTACTCGGGCCTTCTATTTCAAAATAACCATTCTTTCTTTTATACCTTTTTTTTACATTTTCTTGATTATTCTATTTTTTATGATATTTTTCTGTAGTTCAAGTTATTCCCGTTATAAACTGACCAAACAAATGCCTCAATAGAAGTAGGCGGAGCCTCCTGTCCCCCACATCCAACATTCAGAGCGTTTAATTGACAGATTTCGTGTAGCCAACTTTCAAGTGGTAGGGGTGTGGCCTCCAACAGGGTCACCCCTGATAGAACTGTTGACTTGGACCAATCACTGTTTACTGACCTCCTCTGGCTCCAACATGGTACTGCCAGTGTTGGGGAAAAATGGCCTCTTCGTTTGGTTGGAGCTGAGAGTAAAGCATTTTCTATGGGCGACGTCACACTGACTCCAGTTCTCTGGAGTCATTGGTCAGATTCAAAACTGAGGTCTCAATAGGAAAGTGGCCTATACACCAGTGATGTCAGAACCTCCCTCTGCTGCCTACAGGAAACCGCAGACACAAGCCGACCTCTTATCTCCAGGTGACTTTTATGAAGTTAAAAAAAAGCCTAGGGGTGGGGGTGGTGGGGGTGTTTAAACACTCAAATGTCACTTTGTTCAGACAGATCTAAGAGCAAACACAGCACACAAAAGAGCCATTCAGAGTGGAAACAACAACAAAGGCAGAAGCCAGCGCCATTCTGAAGATAATAATAGTGTCTAATGGCTTCTGCTCCTTTCCTCACGTGATGATGTTAACTGTAAGAGCAAAGCTGGAGATTAACGAGGGAACAACATTAAAATCTGCCAAACAAAAGTTTGGACCTCCTCTGATCAAAAACGACGTAATCACACCTTGATCCCAGAGGCGGGGAAACGCAACGCATTCCTCTGATGATTAAAGATCTACAAAACAAGCTGGAGCTCAGTGGAGCAAAGCCTGAGCTGAAGGTGTGTTTGGTTCCAGCCCTGAGAACCCTGATATCTGCAGCTCCTTCCTGACAGTAGCTCCACCAGGCACACCTCACACTCACTTCCCACTTCTGCTTCGGTGAGCTGCAGACCAAACCGGCTTCTGAGAAACGTACGTCTGTGAGCCACGCAAACCCGTGTGACGCAGCCGCAGTGTCAGATGCCTCGCTGCATCCAAAGCTGATTTCATGCTTTTCTTAGCTGTTTTTGGAGCTCTTCATGTTGCATTGAAGAGAGAAGCATGGAGACATTCACGCTGCAAAAACCTTGTTTGTTTTACTAAACAATACGTCCTACAAATGCAGAACTTCAGTCTCAGCCCTAGAACGATGCTGTTTGTTTTAACTGCAATATGGTTTATCTATTTCCATAAAACTGTTCCTTCCTCCACAATTCAAAAATGAGGCGCCCCATATCATTAAAATAACTATTTACATTTTCACTTTCTACCGAATCAAAATTTGAATAACTGCCAGAGCAAAAGCCATCAGCAGACAAGAGTCAAAGCTGAATCAGTCAATTCTGCTCCCTTGTGGTGGCTGGATTCCACAAACACTAACTTTATCTCCAACTTCTGGTTCCTTTGGTCCCTTTTTCTACTATCTGGGCAGAGGTGAGGCATTCCGACAAAGGTTCTGTCCCTGAGTCGGCGCTCAGGGGTGAAATGTCCGGCCTCCTCTGTCAGGAGCCACTGCAAGCAAAGGGGACGAATGTTTGAGCATTAGGACTTAAGGCAGAAGCAGAGGTTGTGTTAAAAGTCTTTGCTCTAACGAGTTCATAGGGTGCATCCTCAGGGAGGGGGTACAGGCAGCTGGTCCCCCCCCCCCCCCCCCCACATACACGCACTAGGTGAACAGAGTTTACAGGATGACAGAGAAAGTTTCTCAAAATACAAGATTCTGCTGAATTTTCTTACTTTTCTTTTAGGATTTTCACCACACACAAAAAAAAAGAAAATAGTACAAAAGGAACATCAGACCAGCAACATTATTGTGTAAAACAGCTGGAGGATCATCTCAATGAAGGCATAACTGTCTGTGGTGATGGTTTTGCTGTTAGTAATCCATAGCATGCTAAGCACATGTTGACTGAGTGCTCTTACTTTCAGAAGGAAACTTCCGGATGACCGTTGTAAATTATACAATCTATTGATAAGTGTGGATATGATTGATTTCCAATGAGTCTTATTATTTCAAAATGTGAAAAACACAGAGAGAATTTTTGTGGATGATCTAATATGTCATCTCTTCTCTTTAGCTCCCCAACATGTTTGGAGACCTGAGGTCAACCTTCATAGCTTTGATGATTGGATCGTATGCCTCCTCTGCTGTCACCTTTCCTGGCATTAAGGTAACACAGATCACATAGAACTGATTGTCAGCAGAGATGTGTCATTATTGATTCTCCATTGTGATTTTCTGGTTCTGTTTGGCCCTCAGGTGATCTACGACCTGGGTGCCACCTTCATCTCCATCCTGCTGGTTTGGGCCAGCTGTGCCTGCCTGGTCTTCTTGAACTGCTTTCTCAACTGGCCTCTGGAGCCCTTCCCAGGCCCAGAGGACATGGATTTCACGTAAGACCAAGAGGCTCAAGCGATCTGAGCTGTAATACTGGAGGCTTTGTAGACATTTGACTGCTTTACTTTAAACATCTTAGACTGAACAGACATAAATCCTGCTTTGTAAGACAGACTGAGCCGCTAACAGGAAAGACCATAGCACCAGATAATTGACTGACCTTCCTGCCGTATACCTGGAGCTTCATCCATGTTCTTTTCCTCTCCAGCTCTTTTTATTTTCTTCATCCTAAGATAAGCGGTTCTTCAGCTCTTCCGCTCTCTTGGGTTTTTCAGGGTGAAGATCAAGTTCAGCTGGCTGGGCTTTGACCACAAGATCACTGGGAAGCAGTTTTACCGGCAGGTGACCACAGTCGGCCGGCGTCTCAGCGTGGGCCACTCCATGAAGCAGCAGACCCCAGCTCCTTCAGATCTCGCCACACAGGACGGGAATAAGCTGTGCCTGTCCACTGTGGACCTGGAGGTGAAGTGTCCGGGCCAGGAAGAGAGTGAGTCCCACTGAGCCTCAAACTCTGCAGCAAAACCGTTCAGACAGTTCTGGTTCTGGTCATTGATTGTATCTGAGAACTGGACTGAGTCAGTGTGGCGCCACAGAAAAGAATTTACTTCCAGCTCAGACCAAATCAAGTCAATTTAGTCGCCATTCTTGAAAATCTGCAAATCAATCTTTTTGAATGTTGGATGTACCTGCCTACTTCTATTGAGGCATCTGATTGGTCAGTTTTTAGCTTGAAATCTTGAACTACAGAAAATATATCATGAAAAAAATGAGGAATATTGAGAACATGTTAAAAAATAAAGGTATCAGAGCAAGAATAGTTATTCTGACAAATAGAATGACAGAGTAACAGCTGTTGATTTCTCCATAGAAGTCTATGGGATTTTGGCTTCTTGGAGCCAGTGGGTACTTTCTGTTTGGAACGCCTGGGGGGAGGGGGGTCACTCAGTCCAGTTCTCATATACAGTCAGTGGTTCAGATGTAAAACTCTGTGACCTGGTGCTCAAGATTAGGAAAGTCATTCAAAAACAGCAGGGAATTCACTGAAACATCAGCTATAAGATGAGTTTTAGTTTACATTCTGTGTAAAATGTTTGCACTGCCCCCCTCCCCCATGCAGCTGTTACACATGGAGCTGGCTTCTAACACTAATGTGTAGCATTGGTATCCAAACATGACAGATTTTAAGTTGCAAATACTGGTCATACTGGTAGATTTCTATCTATTTGTCAACTCAAATCATTTTAGATCCTGGAGCAGTCTATAGACCACCGTTGAATTTCTTTAAGGAATACAGTTGGATTCAGAACATTTGCATTGTTCACTCTAATGAGTCACTTGAAATCATCTCTTACTCCTTCAAACTCCTTTCCATAACCCACTGGAAGTCGACTTGGCCCTTATGAACCTCCAGTGCTCAGCAGGCATTCCTCGCTGTCCCATTAGAGTCAAACAGTCCAAGCAGGTGGACAGCGGCTTTCTGCTGGCAAACAGAGCGTGGAACTGCTGGGGGCTGGGTTCTTGGAAAAGCCGGCTGGAAGGGGGTTTGGCCCAGTACAGTGGGAAGATCCTGGGAAGAGCTGTTGGTTCAAGTGTCAGCTGGTTTCTGAGTGGATTCTGGAAGTCCATATCTCCGGCACCATTTACCTTCTCCCGTCTCCTGAAATCCAGAAGGCCGTTTTCAAACCTGCTTCATCCGTGCAGCTGCAGGGACAAATGTCATGTGAGGCCTAATGAACACATTATGCCATCACTGAGGAAGCTTTTCCTCAAGAGACTCTTTAAACTCATGTTGGACTTCTTTACATACATATAGTAGTTAAACTTTCATACTTGGATGTAAAAACATGCACTGCAGTGCTTGTGAAACTTTACTGGGCCTCACGTCTATAACTAAGTTGTCTCTTCAATTAAGTTGGAATGGAGACCAATAAACCCATTTGCTCCAACGGTGAGCCTACCTTTAATTGATCTTTGCAGCACTTCACCATCTGGAGCCATGGGTTCATACTCACTTTATATTTCAGTTTCATTAATGATCAACTCTTCCTAGAACCTGCGTTTCTTTGACCACCCGGCTCGGTTTGGTAAACGGGTTACCCTGGTTCCCGCAGGAATACCTCACTGATGGCTTCAGCTGCAGATGAACCCAAGCGAGGCCGTTTTTTTTCCTCACAGAGAGGTTGTACAGTTAAAAAAAGACGCAGTGATGTAGGCAGGCTTAAGCTTGTTGGTGCTTGCATTTTGCATGAGGCCTCAGGATTGATGTGTTTCCTTTCTCTTCAGTGCAGTTTACTTTCACAATAAAGGTTTCACCAGGATCTAAGATGATAGTTAGTGTTTATTCCATGGGGATGGAATAAACACCCACTGAAGATTCTCCTCAGTAGTTTTTTTTGTATCCTGGGGTGATGTACGGACGATGATCACCTATCAGATAGACAGAAAAACCAGAAAAAAGAAAGTAAAGTAGGAATAAATTTCCTTTGTGCGTTCTTTGACATCCATGTGTTTTATGACTTTAATTTGGTCCTGGCTCTGAAGGCCTCTCTGGTTTCATTTCCTCTGCAGCTCCGTCCTTCATGAAGAGTATCTTTAGCCCCATCTTCCTGCTGAGCCTCATCACCATGTGCGTCACTCAGCTGCGGCTCATCTTCTACATGGGGGCCATAAACACCATCCTGGAGGCGCTCACAGACTCAGACCTAAACACAGGTGTGTGCTTGCAGCTCTTTCTGCAGCGTTTTGGTTTGTGTGCAGCAACTCTGTAGCAAAAATAACAACTCTGTAACGTCCCTGTCACGCTGGCGTCCTGCTACTGTTGCAGGGGAGAGGATGCAAGTGGGTAAGACACTTAAGGCTAATCTATCCAGCTACATTCATCACCTCCTCCACACTCTGTCCTCTGTTGTCTTTCCTGGAGTTTAAACTCTGCAGTAACATGTCCCAAAACATCTCATGACATCCAGTTTTCTTCATCGCAACAA
Organism: Oryzias sinensis; assembly: GCA_037389245.1. Lineage (NCBI taxonomy): Eukaryota > Metazoa > Chordata > Actinopteri > Beloniformes > Adrianichthyidae > Oryzias > Oryzias sinensis. The sequence continues at coordinate 18,090,460 of CM074488.1, read as the reverse complement.
AAGAAAGGCTTCATTTAAAACATGTTAGACTAACAATGTAGCCTTGAAGGCGACTAACGCCTCTGCTTTGCTTTTCAGTGAGCGTCTACACCTCCATCTTTGGCGTGCTCCAGCTTCTGTGTCTTATCACCTCTCCTGTCATTGGTTACGTCATGGATTGGAAACTCAAAGAGTGCGAGGATGAGAACGACAAGAGCGCTAAAAGGTGAGGGTGCACGTGCTTCAATTAAATGAGAAAATGAGGAAAAAAAACTTCTTAAGGACTATTTTCTTTTTCTTCATAGGGAACCTGGGCAGCCGCGTCGTCCAGACAAACGGATTCAGAAGATCACCAATGCCACCAGAGCCTTCATCTTCACCAATCTGCTACTGGTGGGATTTGGAGTCACCTGCTGTATTCCAAATCTGTCCCTCCAGGTATGCAAACCTCCTGCTAAACAGAGATGTTGCTCTGGGTCCTGTTGGGGGGAGTCACATTTCCCTAACATGTGCCAGTGTAACCCCAACTCACTCTGATGTGGGAGGTTCAGACTGCAGAGAGCAAAAAACATAGCAGGCATTTACACAGCACTACAGACTGGGACTTACACAGTTACACAGTGCCACCTAGTGGACAAAGGTGTCACTGCATCATGTTTGTCTGGTTTTTGACAGAGATGAAAGCTCTTTGAAGCCAGCTGTAATTATTATACCTTGTTCTTGATGGAAAACGTGCCTCTTCTGTCCCCCTAGATTCTGTCTTTCGTCCTCCACACTATTGTCAGAGGCTTCATCCATTCTGCTGTTGGAGGCCTGTATGCTGCAGTGTAAGTGATAAAAACAGCTTGTTTTAACCACATTACACAAGAATTGTGTCGATTTTGAGCGTGACGCCTAAAACAATGAGAACATGAAACTCAATGGTCTTAAGTAAAAAAAGCAAAGGTAAACTGTCAAACATGTGCATGCATGAATAGGTAAAGGAAATACTTGCAGATTCAACGGTCCAACTGAAGAGTCTATTGATTATGCTTATTAAAGTCCCACATAATGACTCCTTTTTCCTACAGTTTGAGGCAATCGTTTACAAAACTGTACTTTTCAGGTCAAACTATTTACAAATCATAGAACGTGCCTAATGCATGCAGGAACCATGAATCTGCTAAAAGCTGCAGCCCATTTGTTGTAAAATCAGAAGCAAATTTTGATTTTTGCATCTGCGTGAAGCCCAAGCAAAGCAGCATGTTTGAGTGGTCCTGCAGTTCTGCAACTAAACACTAGTGGGCAGCAGAACAGCTCCTTTTTTAGGACTGCTTTTACTTTCCAGGTTTGTCCACTTAAGTCTTGGCGTGGGAGTTGAAATGCAGAAACTTATGTGCGTTAGGAACATGGTTACAGTTTAATGGTGTGCTCCAACCAGACCCCTCTAATTTTTTAGAGTCTGTGTTAAATCCTAAATGATTTTCAGGAAGGATGTTCAGCTCCATCATAAGTGAAGAGGAAAATCAGGCCCCACCCACCATTTCAGCGCCACCCGTTTAGCTCAGCTATACGTCTGCTTCGTTTAGCATAGCACCTCAGTGCTAAACTGGCTCCTTTATAATAAGTTGATTTGTTAAAATAAGGTTTGTAACATTTTGAAACCATGAGTTCAATAACTGCTGGGTAAATCATCAAATTTAGATTTAGAAGCAGCTCTAAAAACATCAGAACTTTCAAATTCATGTTATGGGTGTAAACTAACATCTAACTGGAACTTTAAATTTTTCTAAAAGTACTCTGTCCTACAACTATTTCCTGTAAAAGATTTTTTCAATCGGATGGTGTATTTGTTCATTTGCCCTCTGACGTGCCGTTTTGCCCCCTCAGGTACCCCTCCTCTCAGTTCGGCAGCCTGACAGGCATGCAGTCTCTGATCAGCGCCCTGTTTGCCCTTCTGCAGCAGCCCCTCTTCATGGCCATGGTGGGGCCTTTGGATGGAGACCCTCTTTGGGTAAGAGGACACAAACCCCACCACATCAGTAAAAGTCAGACTCCATCAGTTACATGTCATCTAATCTCCTGTAGGTGAATATTGGGCTGCTGGTTCTGAGCATGCTGGGATTCTGCCTGCCCGTCTACCTGCTGCTCCACAGTCGCCGCCTTCAGCGCCTCCGAGACGAGCAAGATGAAGACCCCAAAATATATGTGAAGATGAACAATGGCGGCGCTCCTGAGGAATGCGTGTAGACAGGGCGGCTCAGGCGCCAACCAAAGGAGGGAGGAGAACACCCGTGTGAGGAGCTCCACAGCTGCAGTATCTCATAGACTGACAAACCTCATGTTTACCGCAAACAACACACACAAGCACATCCCTGCTTATTCCACATGAGCACTCACACCTGGTGTGTTCGTCCCTGAAGAAGCCCAAACGGGAGCTTCGGAGGAGAAGCACAGAGACTTCTCCTCAAACGACTCCTCCTGGTTACTCCTGCTGTTCTGATCGCCCGTCACTCGTGTGGGCTGCTGGTTCAGCTACACCTGTCACAATTCAGCACGGCAGGGGGATGACGAAGATGCCCCTCGCTGAAGATGAGGACAATCTGAAAACAGAAAACTCTCACCTGTTCAGAGCTGGTTTGGTGTCAACATTTCGGACTCCAGGAGCCACATTAAGTATTGTCCATCTTTGTTTGAGGTGCCACTCCACTGACGACCTGTCAGCTCTCCGTTATGTTATAGACTTTCCCTGGGAGGAAAACGCGCATGCACACGTTGAAGCAGCACTCTACAACTCTCTAATGCTCATGGCTGTGTGATCTTCAGAGACACATACCATGTCCACCAGAAAAAAAGCTGGCTGCATCTCTGCCAGAGCTTCGTGAAAGAACGACAACCCGCATCTCCTCCGCTTTCAGTTTGTTCTTTCATCTCAACGGTTTGACCGTTTCTACTGCATCATTATTAGCAATAAACGCACACACTATAGATACATTCAAAGCAAAACAAGCACATTTTGATGACCTCTCCTGAATTTTTTTACGGTGCTAGTTACATTTAGAAATGTGTGGTTTCTTCTTTGAGCTGGGATGGAGGCTGTGCAAACCAGCAAATTTCCATTAAATTACAAAGGTGGATTCCAAAGAACTGCTCAGTTTAGGGTTTGTGATACTTTTTTTTTGTTTGTCTTTTTCAATCAATTTGTGTTTATTGTGTACAGTATCTAAATGCAGCCACAGCACAGTCACTCTGGGAAACTTGAATACACTTCTTCAGGACAAAGATGATGAAGATGTATTCATACAAAGCTAAGCATGAGAGAGCTACTATCTAGTTGCATTTACAGAAACCTGGAATCTGTCCCCAGAAAGAAATGATTTTCAGTCTGTTGCCTTTGAATGCTCACATAGAAGCACCTCAGATCTTTTCTCGCTTGACAAGCCCTCTAAAGATGGTCACCTGGCGTGAAGTTCGTCCAGATGAAACGCCTCACCCAAGCTTAGTGTTTGATCGTTTTATCCCTTGAAATGATCAGAGGTGACAAATTTATGGACAAACCTGTGCTGCCCCCTCATGACCCCAGCAAAGGTCTTTAGAGAGACGTGAATGGCGCACGATGCACTTTAGAAATGGACCTCAGTCATGTATTTGTAAACAGCAGTCCCCCCCCCCCACAGGACTCCCCTACCAGAAATGTGCTTTGTCGCCTTTAGTTGGAGATTCAGAATGTAGGAACAGAAAGGTATACATCTGAAATACCTGGGAAAATGTTATGTTGTGGATTCTATGTGCATTAAAAAAAAATGTATTTCCTCTTTCAGTGTGACCTGCCACTTTGATTCCAACAGTTACTTCTTTTCTTTTCATTGATTAAAACTAATAGAGAAATCACTAAATAATTGGTTTGATGACAAATGGGAAGAGAGAAAAGATAAATTGAATATTTGAAATTATTTTTCTTTTATTATCTTGGGAAGGTGGAGCCCTGATTACTCAGAACTGCAACTTTGCACCTTTTTCAAAAGCCCAGTAAGACACCCTTCCTGTTAGGAGATTTATAGTTCCGCAGTAAGATGTTGCATCGTTTCATGTCATATGCGAGACCGAAGGCTGGTCAGAAGGAGTGAGGAGTCCTGGAAGACAGGGAAACCCTCCTGCCATGCGTCTGATTACCAGCTGTGTTTCAGCGACAATTTAAAAAAAAAATCTGATTTGACCTGAAAGAAATGCTTTTTTTGCTTTGCCAAGTGTGTTTGGTTATTTTCCATTTACTGTGCATTGATAGGGTTTTTATTGTCTTTCTGGTTTTCATTTTACTTCTCTCTATTCTTTTTATATGAATGTGTGTTTTTATGATTTGATGTCTGATATATCTGGGTTTTAGACTGTACTGTAATATAACCAGGATGTTTACAGAACATGCTGTTTAGGGGGGAAAAAAAGGCTGAGTCCAATAAAAAAGAACGTAATCACCAGAAGTTATTGTGTTGTTTTAAAAGTGAAAGAAACTTCTTAATATAGCTCGCTCTTCCAATATTGGAAAAAGTATTTGGTTTCATAAAACTTCCTAATTTTTTTTCTAAATTGGTGGTATCAATTCCCTCTTAACCTTTGTGCTATCCTAGGCACTTTAACATTGGGAGTTGGGTCATCTAGACCCACTAGACAGTGCTCTGAACCTTTTTTCTTCAATTATTTGTGATCTTCACTGGTGTCCATGGATTACATGAAATCTTTCCACCTTTATCCACCTTTGTCATGGTAGGGAGAACACGTCAATGTAAGGGTGGGGTCATCTAAGACAGCACAAGGGCTAAATTGTGATAATGATTCTAAAAAGCTACCTGTCAAGTCTTTCACTTTCATCAGCAAGTTGTTATACTGGAAACTAACATTTAAACAGAGCTTTAGTCCCCATAACATTCCTAAGAAAATCGTGATGTAGAAGTAAATCTTTATTTTCCAGAACTGGACATGCGATCAGTGTTACATTTGATTGACAGTAGTATATGGATTTTACGATTTGAAAATTTTCTAGGTAGTTTTAATTTGCATGATAAAATGAAACTGTCAAAGCTGTTCCTCAGTCTTTAATTCAAACACCAATCACGCTAATTCAGCAAGTTCAAATTCCTTCTCTGCTAATTTATGGCCAATCCATCACCAGTTTACAAATATCAAGCTAATTCTTCTAAAAAGAAAAATCCTGTAATTTCAGGATATCATAGAGGAAGTGAACAAACAGATGTCAAATTACATAACATTTCAATCAAGAAATACATTTTAAAAATCATAATGATGATGTATATTATGTAAAGGACCTTTAATATTAAAGTTTTGGATTTGAAGGAAACAATTATACTTTTTGTGCTTAAAACATTGAAACAAGTTGCTGCTTAATTTTTTATTATAGCATTTATGTACGTTATCAGTTTTTGGAATGATTTTCATGTCTGGTGTTCTTCCATGGTGTCATACCCCCATATTCTTCTGAATTCTTTGTTTTGGTAAAATAAAAATTTGGTCTAATTTCACATGACAGCCTGCTTTATTTAGCTTTAAATGTATGAATATGTCTGGGCAAGTTTTATATTCATAAAAGTCCATTCTCAAAAACCAGACCATCATTTAATATATTTCATAAGCAGAGTTGTTTATATTTAAACTCATAGACATTCATGAAAAGTAAAAAAAATAAATAAAACAAAAAACAAGAAAATATTTCACCTTTCAGTCAGGCTTACTCTTCTCTGATTGGTCAAACCCAAATCATGTGATTGTTGACAGATGACGCATTTCCGTCAAACTCATTTCACAACTATTGGAGAATTCTGTCGGGCATCCTTTTCTATTCTACTGTCTTTTCTCCAGAGAGGAAGAAGACAGGGGTGTCCTGTCTCTGTGTACTTGTTTCCTCTGGTTGCACAAGTTTTCTGCAGATTTATAAAATCGTGTAATATTGATGGGATTTCTATTGCTAGTAAAAACATTCTTATAAGTCAACTGGCAGATGACACCACATTCTTAAAAAACTCCTCACAGCATCTCAGGGTTCTTCAAGTTATAAATACATTTTCAAAAGCATCAGGATTTTATCTAAGCCTAAAGAAATGTGAGTTATTTTCTCTTAAACAATGTGCTCTAACATCCATAAATAGTATAGTAGTCAAAGAAAATGTCACATATTTGGGTTTGCAGATAACTAAAGAGAACTGATAACTATAGTCCTACTTTAGCAAAAGCACAAAATAAGTTTAACCGCTGGCTACAAAGAGATCTTTCACTAAAAGGTCGTGCCCTCTTAGCAAAGCAGAAGGAATTTCCAGACTAGTTTACATTTCTTCCTCACTATCTCTGGACAGTAAAAATGCAAAAAGGATTGACCAGATACTTTTAATTTTCTTTGGAGAAACAGAATCCACTACGTACAAAAGTCAGTAGTAATTAATTCATCAAAAGACGGAGGACTTGACTTTCTTGACTTTTCCACTCTAAATAATGTCCTCAAAATTAAATGCTTAAACCTCATTTTAAAAATTCATGCCAAAACATATATTTGATAAGTTTGGTGGTCTGCCATTTCTTCTATTAAGTAATTTCAAAATAGGGAAAATTCCTTTAAAACTGTCTAATTTTCATAAGCAGATTTTATTGGCATGGACTTTGATCTACAAACATAAATTTTGTCCTCATTTCTACTATATTTGGAATAATGCAGATATTCTATACAAAAACAAGAGTATTTTTCTTGGTTGGAGTTGGAGTTTTTGTATAGTCTGCATGTCTCACCTGTAGAGTTTGCATTAGTTACTGGGGCCATCCCAGGTGGTGTTAAACGTCTGTGTAGCAGTTCTCCTTCAAATACTCCATGTTCTCCTCCCAAATTAACAGAATTGTGGTGTGGAAAGATGTGTTTTTCAGCTGGCAGGAATAATCAAAGTATCCGTTCTCTGTTTCAAAATAAGATTGCCACAAAACCGCATGTTATCTCATACTGGAATAGGTTTGGCTGTAGAATTCAGTGGGAAATGGTTTGGTCCCTGCCCCAAAAGTATTTCATCACCAATAAAATCAGAGAAATTTCTTTCAAAATTCTTCATAAATTTTATCCAATGAAACACTTCTTTACCAAGTTTAAAAAAGACCTGGACATAAACTTTTAATTTTGTCATTCCTCACCAGAAACTGTGCCTCATCTTTTTCGATATTGCTCCTTCACTCAACTATTTTGGAAAGATGTGATACATTTTTAAGAACTCATCTATGTGAAGATTATAGATTATTTTATGAGCATATTATTTTTTGATATTTTACACAAGGGAGACTGAATGCAGACAGAATATATGTAGTTAAATTACTTATATTTATGGCTAAATCCTTTATACACAAGTGTAAATATGCCAACAAAAAAACACTATTTTATGTTTTTCAGAAAGAAATGGTACTGTAAGCAAACTGGTCTCTTTTAAAACTTTAACAGATTCCTTTGCCTTTATTATTTTTGCTTAACCTGTTTTACATTGTTATTATCATGTTTTTTTGTTCAATCTCCTGGCGAACGTGAAAATTGTATATTGCACACAGTGTGGAGTTTTGTGTTTGGTATTTTGTATGTGCAATATTTGTTAATAAAGTTAAAAAAAACAATTTGAGAATTTACGAGATATTTTTAATTAAGAATGTCCCTCTGTCATTATAAAGACATTTTGATTCTATTGACAAAAAATATATTTAAAAATGGATACAAAAAGTTTTTAAAAAGTCTTATTTTTTGACACATTACATTCTGATTCGGTTAAAAGTTGCTTAAAGATGTTTCTCCATCATGCAGCTTCCAACCATAGTCTTATGTTTGTTTTACATACAGAAAACTATACAGTCATTATAAAAGAATGAACAATTAAAACATTGGGAGAGAGCCAGGGGTCGTTATTCTCACAATCCATAATTTATATTTTAACGCTTTTTTGCTAGTTGAGCCACTTATACAGAAAAAAACAAAACATAATAAAAAATTAATATTAAAAGGGCACAAAAGCAAGTCTCTGGTTACTATATTTACATTTATGAATGTGGGATATTGCCATTATGATGACCATATTTATTATGAAATAAGAGTCCTCTTTTAATTGCATCAGTCCAGTATTCATGTTGCCTCTTCCTATTTCTTCATTCTCACTTCCTCCTGGTGCCAAGATGGAAAGAGGTTTATTTGAAAACGAAATAGAAAAGTTCAGGAACACTTAGTTGAGCAACGGATCAGTGTGGTTCGTTGAACTGCAGAAAATGATCGTTAAAATAAACACGTTTTACCAGAGCTGAGGGTTCCTCCCTGTACCTGTCTAACCACCAGTCCACGCATGGGATCCTGGATTACCTAAACAAACAAAAAAACAAACAAACAAAAAAACAAAGAAGACAAAGTCCAGCGACACAAATAATCATATATATCGACGCTTTAATAACTATCATTGCTGTTTAGGCAGCACTGCTGGGCGTTTTTCAGGAATGGGTGCAAGCTGGTGAAACCGGTTGATAAAGTTCCGAGGGTGCTTAAAGGGGACACAGCCTCACCTGAAGAAGGGTGGGTGTGTCCTCGTGCGCAGGCCGCGCCCCCTCAACACTCACGACATCTCCCAGGAAGAGAGGCCGGAGTGAAAAGCGCCCTGTCAGCCGGGAAGAAGCATCTGTCTGCCGGTCCAGCTCCTCTCTGCGCGCCTCCAAAGCCCGGACACCATGCTCATCAAGGAGTTGTGAGTTTCTTCAGAACCTTTTCTCTTCCTGCTGACTAGCGAGCCACTGCTTCCCGAAGGAAGGAGGCTCTGGTGAATATCAATATGTGAGCTCCTTAAACATAAAGCCTGGAGTTTGAGTCGGGCGTGAACTGGTTCTTCCCGTAAAGCAGCACCTGTTCAGGTCTTCTCAGAATGAACCGAGTTCGAACTGAAAAGCTTCAGGTGGGAAATGACAACTGGCTTTGACTGAACTTTCAGTTTCTCTCACAGTGGGGCAGTTTGGTGATTAAAACCAAACTTTGACATTTTCTAACTCTTTCCTTTGGAGATCCCGTGAGTTTATGGTCACTCTTCCCCACTCCTGAAGGGGGCAGGTCAGGTGTTCTCTCCGCTCGCTCGGGGCTCCATCCGGTGCCGGCTGTCGCCTGCCGGTGACCGGGGTTCAAAGTACACCCAGCCTCAGCGGCGTTACTGGGTTCTCTCTGGGGAACATGTCTGGAGAACATGACGCAGCCGTTGAAAGGATGTTTTTTTTTGTTATCAAGATGATACATTTGATCCCATCAAGCACCAGGTTTCTGCTCGGAGAGCTCCTCTCCCATGAAGCATTCAGATCCTGTTCCGCAGGCTGCAGTTGATGATTAATTGGCTTTTGCGCTGCAAACAAAGGGCTGCCTTCAGCCGATGCGTTCAAGGTCTCCACTGAAACGCGCAACTTTATTTGGGGGCACGCGCACGGGTTTCCCGTGCTGGCAGGAAGAGGTCAGCACTGTGTGAACATGTGCGGTGATGACATGACTCTTCGTCAGCCTTTTCTGTTGCATCTGCGCTGCTTTTATAGCCTTTTCCAGGTGCTGACGTAGCGCTTTGAATCCACCGACGCCGCTTTTTTTTTAATTTAACAAGTGCGTAAAAGCTGAACTCCGCGTCTGGTGTTTTTTCAAGTCAGATAAGGAAACTAATATAGAAGAAAAATATCACTGCAATAAACCATCCCGAAGAGCGTTAAAGGCCCACTCCAATGAAAATAGTGTTTTCAACATGTTTTTGTAGGATTTTTCTGAATAATGCAGGACGTAAATTAAGAAAATTTAACTTAAAATTGCATTTCTGGAGCTAGAAAAAGAGCATATTTGTGATGCAGAAAATAAATAAAGTGCTCTTAGCAAGGGGAAGGGGGGCGGTGTTGTTAGTCAGCAGTTCTGCCCACAATTCAGAAGCCAACTTCAATGAAACACTGCTGCTCTGCAGAAAATACGTCCTTTAAAACAGCATTTTTTTATTTGACCTATTAAAAGATCACTGGGAACACATTTACAGGAGATCAATAGATGATCGGAGTGGACTCTTTATATACTGATGTCTCTACTTGGGCTGCACAGTAAATCTCAAATTTATCGTCATTGCGACATCAGCCTGTGTTATGCTTGCGTCCCAAAAGACTGCATAATTTGCAATAAATGTTTACACACATGCAGAAACAATGGTCTCGTAGCTTGAAGTATTTAACTAATCAAATAGAGGCCTTTACACAAATGTTGAATTTCTCTTTTATAGTTTTGTGAAATGACTTAATTCTTAAAAAATAAAGTCTCCAAAACGTGAGTGTAGAACCACTTTATGTGGAACTGCAGGTGTGAAAAGGGGATGTGCTGTTGAAGGCTTCCTCAGATAATGGATCCAGCTCAGAAATTTCCCCATCTGAAGCTCACGCCCCATTTGTTCTACCTTAAACATGAATAGAGGCACACCCACTGGAGTAACCACTCCTGTGAACACAGGCTGAATGGAAAACATTTGGACTCTTTTGGTTTTCATGCATTTCTACATGGTTGTTTTGCTGGTTGTTTTGCATTAAAGTGATTTATTTAGACCAAATATATGAAAAGTATTTGTACCATGGCGTGTTTAAAATCTGCTATATGAGCGTATATCACAGAGGAAAGTGGGGTTGAACCAATGTGGTGTTTAGTGTCTGGCTCATGGAGATACTTCCATCAGGGACAAACCAAAGACCTGATAGTTCACATCCAGCCACATGTTAATCGCAGGTGGATCTGCTACTGGATGTTGTTGAACAAGTCGGTCAGTCACTTTAGTTACTGACTTGTTTATGGACTCCAGGACCTTCTCTTGGTGTGGTTGTTCTGAGGTTTTCCTGCCTTTAATGGATTCTTGTGTTTTTGTTTCCTTACAGCCGGATCGTTCTGCCCGTCTCAGTGGAAGAGGTACAGAAATTTATACTAACTTTTATTTTATCATGGATGGTGCTTTATCATTAACATGGTGCATGCTCTACATGTAGATAAAGAGCTGGTATCCACAAAGTACATCTGTAGGATGTTTCCTTCTCTATTATCTATTCTTACTATTTTTACAATCGCAGACATTTTGTTCTTCTAAATCCATGTTGCACCGCAATCAACAAGAACTTTGTGTTCAGTTGTTGTTAAAGGTGTTTTTAATGTTTATTCCTTTTCATTCTCCGTCTTCATAAACTCAGGCTGTGTGTTCTGAAGGCCTCAAACAGCTGGGTGTAGTTTAAAACTGCAAAGGTCGTGTCAGGTTTGTAAAAAAAAAAAGCAGAAAAAGTCTGAGATCCAGTGATTCTAGTTTTGATACAAAAGAATAACGTTCATCCTTTTCTCAGCAGCTTGTCTGAACATGTCATTGTTAACTTAAACTGTTTGCGCCTCACAGCTGAACATTGTGTTTGGCTTTATGCGCTCCTAATGCTGTTGAGGCTTTCTGGTCAAACACGGCGTGCTGCATTCCTGACTGGCTTCTCCCAGAGGCGGAGCTCCCAGCTCCACTGAAATGGACAGCAGAAGTTTGTGGCCGTGTGAGCTCCACTCACGTGTTCTGAATCACAGGACCACCGATGTTTTGTGTTGTTCAGAACATAATTCAAGTTTCTGACAAACCGGCCAAAATGACCTGTAATTTGAGTAAAACATACATAATTCCAGACTCAGGAAGGCTCCAGGTAGAGGAAGAATGTGAAACGAAAAGTCTTAAACTGTGGAAACTTAAGTCTGAGCAACATTAATAAAAATAAAATGTTTATTCTCAGTCACAGAAAAAGTTAACATTGGCGTTGGGAGGAGTTTAACAATAGTGTATTAGGGCCACCATTAAAAGAAGTAAAACAAACAAATGGTAGAAAAAAAATAAAATAAAATTATGAAGAAAAATATTCAACAATTTATGAGAATAAATTTGTAGAATTGAGTCATACAATTATTAAAAAATTAACAGTTAACCACAATATAGTCATAAATTTTTGGAAAAGTAAAAATGTTATGAGTGTAAAAACCATACAATTATGAAAAAATAATTCAACAATTTACAAGAGTAGTGTTATAAATGTATGCTTCAAAAAGTTATCATTTTTCCTGTATGACATATTTATGAAAATACAGAAAAAAACACGACATTTTCCTTGGGAAAGTACGTTTTCAATCATAAATTTAGAAATTTCCTCCAAAATTTAACTTCTCTCCTAATGTTACAACTTCAATCTGAAATATTTGTTTTCGGTGGCCCTAATGCTCCATCGTAGGAGTTCTGAGCAGTTTACTGCAGCTTGTGCTGTTTCATGGTCATTAAACAATTCCTCAAACAATTTGCCTCCTGTTCTGCTGCTTTTCTTTAAGCATATTCTGACTTGAGATGTTCAGAGAATGAGAACCATACTGGGGTTAATCCAAATGGAGCAAAAGGATTTTCCTGGAAAAGCTGTCATGTGAAAATCTCTTTTGTCTGTAGTACCAAGTGGGGCAGCTGTACGCCGTAGCAGAAGCCAGTAAGAGTGAAACAGGTGGAGGAGAAGGCGTGGAGGTGTTGGTCAATGAGCCGTATGAGGAGAATGGTGAGAAGGGACAGTTCACCCACAAGGTCTACCACCTGCAGAGGTATGAACCTCCATCCCCTCCACCCTTAGCACAGCTGTTGATCAGCAGAATCACATGTTTAAGGCTGACTCTGACAATAGAGAGACCTTCACAAAACAAATGATGGATTTCCTTACTTACACATTACTTGAAATGTTTACAATGACGCAGCCTTTAATCTACTCTCTAGCTCTGTTATGCTTAGGACATCAGCTTTGACACAATGTGTTCTCTTATCTGCATTGATGTTTTTGCAGCAAAGTGCCAGCTTTTATCAAGACTGTGGCTCCAAAAGGTTCACTAGAGATTCACGAGAAGGCCTGGAACGCTTATCCTTACTGTCGAACGAGTGAGTCCCGCCTTTCAGACTGTCGTGGTGCTTTTTCATTAGCCACATGTCCTGCTCCAGTGTTGGGTGTAAAACATATTTGATTACATTTTTGAATTTAAATGTAACTATGTTTGTCTGTGCTTGAAAATGTTTTTCTTCTTTCTGTTCCTGATTGGTCTATTTCCTGCCGTGGTTCTTCTGATGCAGTCCTAACAGTGAGTGAGCTTTTACCATTTATCATCCTTACCTTGAACAATTCTACCTTTTTTCTCATGTGGGATCACAGTGGGCACACGTAGAGCATTTGTGTAGAGCAGGGCTGGTCCTCAAGCGCCTCAACCCTGCCTGTTTTCCAGCTCTCCCTGCCCAGCTTTCTGCTAATTGGTCAACTCGGGTGATTCCATATGCTGATTTACTGAACACACCTGATTTAGGAAGTCAACATCAAGCGGTTCAGGGAGAGCTGGAACACAGGCAGGGTTGTGTCTCTTGAGGATCAGGCCTGGCCAGCCCTGGTGTAGAGCAGCTACATGGAGCATCCTCCTAGAGCAGCGTTTTCCAACCGTATGTTTATGTTGCTCTGCTTATGCACTCCTGATTCAGCTCATCATCAGGCTCTGCAGAAGCCCTGCAGTGGCAGTCATTAAAGGCAGGTGTGAAATGATGAGAAAATGATAAATATTGGACTGTGACAAACGAAAAGAAAAGTTTGTTGGTGTATTAATGTTTCAGGTGTTAAAGTGCATTATAAAGTCAATGGTTTTTAATGTGCGGTTTGCTGTATTTAAGTGAAAGGTTAAAGGTGAGAAATGTTGACATAAATGTGAAAAACTCCACTGTTTGACTTTTGCTGCACTTTTGATGGAAAACATGTGAATGAACTGAAACCTAAACCAGGTTTTTTGTTAGACGTCCACCTGAAGCCAAAATGCTCCACAAAACACTAAAATTTTATAAAATGGTAAAAATTTGTTATTTGTTTGTGTGTGATGTTTTTTTTTAAGGGTTGACAGAACTGTCATTATGTCTCCATACAGAACACCTACATGAAGGATAAGTTCCTTATTAAGATTGAGACGTGGCACAAACCTGACATGGGGAACCAGGAGAACGTAAGTGTTAACTGTGAATCTGTGGGAAAAAACTCTGCAGAAACTGTAACAGACTAAGGAGGAATTGGTCTAAGTGCAGAGACTACAGTGGTGAAAGTTGCTGTGTTTGCAGAAATTAATATACAGTGGGGCAAAAAAAGTATTTGGTTGGCCACCAATTGTTCACTTAAAAAGAGGAGAGAGGCCTGTAATTTTCATCATAGGTGTACCTTAACTTCGAGAGACAAAATAAGAAAAAAATTCAGAAAGTCGGATTTTTAAAGAATTTATTTGTAAACTATGGTTGAAAACAAGTATTTAGTCACCTACAAACAAGCAAGATTTCTAGATTTCACAGACCTGGGGGGTATTCCAGAAAGCAGGTTATGCTAGCTCCCACGGTTCCAGAAATGGAGGTATGTTTCAGGGTAGGTCAAGTTGTCATAATAACTCATGCTCTGAACATAACCTGGTCTGGAGCAGGTTTAGTTGAAGGTTAGTTTGTTTTCAGAGAGGGGAAGCAGCATGACTTGTCCATTTAAAGATGATTTAGTGGATGAAGAAGCTCAGATAATACTTTTTCCACCGTGAAAGGGTGGAAATGCACGTTAATCCACGTGCACGTGGATTAACGTGCACGTGCATTAATTACCAAGTCGAGCGTAATTACGCTAACTCATATCCGGTCTTTTGGAACCGACATACCCAGAGTAAGCAAGTTCAGGCGGATTTCAGCCAGAGTTCAGGCTTAAAGTCAGGCTAGTTTAAACATGCTTCCTGGAATACCCCCCTGTAACTTCTTCTAAATGAGGATCCTCATTACCTTTATTAATGGCACCTGTTTGAACTCGTTATCTATATAAAAGACACCTGTCCACAACCTCAGACAGTTACACTCCAAACTCCACTATGGTCAAGACCAAAGAGCTGTCTAAGGACATCAGAAACCAAATTATTGATCTGCACCAGGCTGGGAAGACTGAAGCTGCAATAGGTAAGCAGCTTGGTGTGAAGAAATCGACTGTGGGAGCAATTATTAGGAAATGGAGGACATGTAAGACCACTGATAATCTCCCTCAATCTGGGGCTCACTGCAAGATCTCACCTCATGGGGTCAGGATGATCACAAGAACGGTGAGCAAAAATCCCAGAACCACATGGGGGACCAAGTGAATGACAGGGGAGGAAACATCATGCTTTGGGGCTGTTTTTCAGCAAAAGGACTAGGACGACTGACCGTGTAAAGAAAAGACTGATTGGGGTCATGTATCGTCAGATTTTAAGTAAAAACCTTCTTCCATCAGCAAGGGCCTTGAAGATGAAACATGATTGGGTCTTTCAGCTTGATAACAATCCCAAACACACTGCCTCAGGTAACGAAGGAGTGGCTTTGTAAGAAGCATTTCAAGGTCTAGGAGTGAACTAGCCAGTCTCCAGATCTCAACCCCATAGAGAATCTTTGGAGGGAGTTTAAAGTCTTTGTTGCCCAGCAACAGGCCCAAAACATCCCAGCTCTAGAGGAGATCTGCATGGAGGAATGGGCCAAAATACCAGCAACAGTTGGTGAAAACCTTGTGAAGACTTGAAGAAAACATTTGACTGCTGTCATTGCAAACAAATGTTTTAAAATAAAGTATTGAGTTGAACTATTATCGACCAAATACTTATTTTCTACCATAATCTTCAAATAAATTCTTTAAAATCAGACCATGTTATTTTTCTGGATTTTTTTTTCTCATTTTGTCTCTTATAGCTGAGGTATAACTATGATAAGAATTATAGGCAATCACATTTTAATGTTTGCTGATGTCAAAATGTCAACACATTTGAGCTTTTCTGTATTATCTGCATGTTTGGATTTTCTAATCTCATCTAAAAGTTCCATTTTAGTTGATCCAAGTACAGATCCTCAGTGTTTTAAACGGTTCAGGTGTAGAAAATCCTCCTGGGATACTAATACTCACTACTTTGCTTCAGCAGACGCTCAACGAGCACTCAAAGGTTGAACTGAAGGCAGATGCATGCACGTGCAGCTGCAGACTTTATTGATCGAGAGTCTTTGTTGTCTGCTCTTATACACAGTAAACCATTTTTTTAAATATCCAATGCAACCCGCGAGGCTTAAACCTCTATATATTTACATTTTATTTTATTTCAGTTCCAAATTGTGCCCCTCACTTTAAATGTTTCTTTGCAGGTACACGGACTGGATGAGAAAACATGGGGCAACGTTGAGGTCGTTAACATTGACATCGCTGACAAAAACTCCATCAGTTCAAAGGTGACAGAAAGCCTTAAGAGCTATAAAGTCAAAGTCCGGTGCATCGTCAGCTCCTTTGTCCTGTTCACTCTTTGAGCTGAGCATTTATTTGTAAGAACCTCCTCCTGTTTTAAACTATGATGAGGATTTGGAAAATTCTGTCAAATGCTCATTGGACAGTTTTTGACCCTTTTCCTGCTGAGGAACATCTGGTTTGCTTTCCATCATTCCCCAGCTGCTGCTGAGCAGACTTCTCAGAAACTAACTTTATTTAGAATGAAATCAAATGATTACTATAGACTGCTGTCACAGGATCATCTTAGATCAAAGCACTACTTGTATAACCTGAAATGCGCGTGATGGGCCATGGCAAATGTAAACAAAAGACTGATGGGAGGAGCTTATAGATACAAACCATTAATATACTTTGACAGATGAAAATGTGCAGAAATACTGGATATGGGGAAGTAAAGGAATTCTTGTTTAAAAACGGAACAGAAATAGCTCCAGTTTAAGTACAAGCTGCATGGGAGGTTCTGGATAAGATCACCAGGTTTGGAAGCATTTATAAACAGTCTTCTCATAATAAAAAATCCTTCCTCTTTGGTTCCAAAGAAGTAAAGGGACTCTGCCCTTTTTTAATAGCAATCAAGATACTAAATATATGCTGTTAAACTGGCCTGTTTTTTTTCACGTTTACCTACATTTACTCCTCAGGACTACAAGGCAGATCAGGATCCATCCATCTTTAAGTCGGAGAAGACGGGCAGAGGGCCTCTGGGTCCTGACTGGAAGGTACCATCTGCTCCTGCTCTCAACCATGCTTTATTTACTATTTGTAAACTGGAGATTCTGATTTTTATGTGTACAACTTTGGGTTTCGTACAGACTGAACTACCTAACAACCCTAACTGTCCACACATGTGTGCCTACAAGCTGGTCACTGTGGAGTTCAAGTGGCTGGGACTTCAAAATAGAATAGAAAATTACATCCAAAAGGTACGAAATGATTAGATTCATTTGTCTTTTTTAGCATTTATTTTGTCGCCCTCTGGTGGCCAAAGCTCCACTTCTCACTTAAAGTATTGAACGCTTCAGTTCTGTTCTAACGCTGTCCCTCATCCACCCACCGTGTCTAGGTGGAGAAGCGTTTGTTCACCCACTTCCACAGACAGTTGTTCTGCAGCATCGACAAGTGGATTGATCTGACAATGGATGACATCCGCAGAATGGAGGAGGAGACCAAGAAGGAGCTGGACGAGGTAACAGGACTGGAGCAAGTCTCAAATTTTTTTTAGTGCTCCATCTGTTAATTTAGAGAACTGTGACGAGATGGAGTTGATTATTAAATAATATTTGCTTTAAAAGATGAGGAACAACCGTTCAAAGAGACCATAAATATATATGGAGCTTTGTTTTATTTTCTTCTGTGGCTTGGAGATCAGGCTGGGCCATAAATTGGTTTTATTTATATTTAAATCTGTTGTAAGATTTTTTTTGTGTGTGGTAAAATCTGAGTTTTATTTATTTCCAGCACTCGGCTTTTTTGGGCTTCCATTGTTCAGACTAGGGTCAGCCCGCCTGTTTCTCGTTACGTGCAGACTTTAAAATAAAAGTTAGCACAGAGAGAGGAGCTTGTTCCCAAAACGGGTTCTGTCTGGTGACTTCTGACTACACACAACAAAATCTGTTTAAGGCTGCTACTACCAAAAGTGGGAATGAATTTGTTTCAACCCCTGAATCAAAGCCACTCTGAGTGCGAGAAGCATTTTGTCTTTATGTCCAGGCCAACTTCCAATGGAAATGTTGAAATAAAATAGTGAAATATATTCTGTTTTTTAGCCATGTGGCCCAGTCCTACTTGGAGAACATTTTTGAAGCGGTTGTGGAGCCATCACTTCTCCTTCACTTTTTTCTTTTTAAACAAAGAAAGTTCAGATCTGGAAGCTTTAAAAGTTAATGTTTAGCTTAGCTAGCAGCTGATCAGCGATAATGGAGTTGACAAAGCACAGCTTTTATTTTCTTTTTCCATCTCTATGAACTGCGACACAATTCAAAGGCCAGCCTGACAAATCAGCACTGCATGCTGTCTCAAATGGAGCCGATTTAAAACCTTCTTGTAATCAGGCTTGTTTTTTTTTTCTTCTTTTTGTCACAGATGAGGAAGAATGATGAAGTTAAAGGGATGGGAGCAGATGATTGACAGGAAGTCACACGGTGAGCATAACCTTTTCATCTAAATGTATATTTTTTTTTAAAAAAGTGACCCCTTCTAGCATCCCTTTTCTTTTTTTCAGATCTTGAATACAGAAGGAGTCTTCTTTTTCTACTGAGCTCAGACTCCAGACCGGAACAACAGCTGCTTTCTAAGCTTTGTTCAGAAAAAAACACCTTTCATCCTAATAAATGTTCTGCTCTTAATAAGAGCTCGATCCTGGGAGGCAATCGTGCATATTTATGTACAACTGTTGAATAAAGGTACAGCTGCTCTGGATTTGGATTTTTTTTTTTAAAGCAGGTTTACAAACTGACACGTCTGCACTGTGGAGGGAATTTTCTAAAGCAAAGGTGGGGTTGTTTCTTTATCACTGGTATCTTTTTTTTTTAAACTCATTGGTTTACCTTTTGTGTAGGTACCTTACCTTGTGTGGTACTGGCTGTAATTGTTTGTATTTTTGGAGGATGGAAAGAGGAGGGCGTTACAACAGCCGGTCAAAATTTCCCACCTGTGTTTCTCTGCAAAGAACAGAAATGATGTATTTGGCAAAGTTGGACGTTTTCATATTACAGGTGCCTGTATTACGGTTTCTGTCCAGTATTTGTAAACTCCTGCAGCACTTAAGATTTCATAAAGAAATTAGTGGTTAATTAAATTGGAGGTGGATGAAGGCAGAAAAAAATACATAGATTTGGTTTATTAAAATGTTTTGAAGTAAAAATGTACACATTGATGTCATAATGTTAGGAGCCTCTTTTGTCAAATACCTGATTGTTTTGTTTTTTTGTCTTGGCCATCAAGTTCACTAAGAATCAGAACTAAGCTGATTTATAATTACCTGGGAAATTAAAGTTTTGTCTTGACTGTTTTTGTTTGTCTATATGAATCTGGATGGTTGTAATTATATGATGGTGCATTACATTAAAACCAATTCTATTTTTCTTTGTTTTTGTTTTTTTATTTTTATGAAGGGGAAAAAGCTGCTTGGAAGCTGTTACTATTGGAATGATCAAAACATTTGTGTTTTTTGTCATAGCGATTCTAATTAAGATTATATCGTCAGACCTTTGGGTTCTGGTAATCTTTTGATTAAATATTAAAGCTGCGCTCTCCTGATCTCCAGTCCCCCATCTTTTCTGCGTTCCAGGTTTCTTTGCATAAATGCAAATATCAGTCTGTTGAGCTCAGTGAGGAGCAGAATCAGGTGAGCTTGGTGACCATGCTGACTGGAGTTCAGAAAACCCTGCAACCTTCACAGTTATTGGTCTTGTTTTCTTTAAACTTGTTTTTCTTTGGGGGGGCTTAAGTTTTGAATAAAAGCAGACATTAACCTGGTTCCACATACGTGTGCATTGTCATGTCCACATGTGTCAGGGTATTATTAATTCCATCTTTCAATCTTAAAATGTGAGTTTACACTTAAGATTTTCATAGAGAAAATCGGCTTGTATTTAGTTGCACGCAAATAAAATAGAATTTGGCCAGATTTGCTTTTCTTCATGTAAACACAAATCGCCGTATACGCTCACTTTATGAGAAGGATGTTGTGTCTATTCCCTCTGTTGTTCCTTATTGGAATAATCTAGTATACCAATTAGAGGGGGAAAGGATCTGGCCTCTGCCAGCAAAATATCTATTAACCAATAAAGTGAAAGAAATCTCATTTTAACTAATCCATAAATTCTACCCATCCAGACTATATCTACAAAGTTTTAAAAAAGACATTGATGTAATCTGATATTTTTGTCAAGAACACCCTGAAGATGCTGTACATATATTTTGGTCATGCCCTTTTTCCACTAAACTCTGGTCCAAAGTTTGCAATTTCATTTCCACCTACATAGACTCACACAGAAATGAGTCCACGAAGGAGAAAGGCATAACATTTGACAGGTAAGTATATATATTTTTTCTTTTAAAGCTGCAGGGGCTTCATTAATAGTACACATGTTTTTTTTTAATAGTACACATATTGACATGCATGATGCTGCAGGGCTATTATCAACATGGTGCATGATGTACGTATAGTTTGCTGTTGACATAAATGTAAACTTTATTTTGTTAAACCTGTATACAGCATACTAGGACTAGGCTATTAT
This sequence comes from Oryzias sinensis, assembly GCA_037389245.1. Lineage (NCBI taxonomy): Eukaryota > Metazoa > Chordata > Actinopteri > Beloniformes > Adrianichthyidae > Oryzias > Oryzias sinensis. Next base: position 18,069,875 of record CM074488.1, on the reverse strand, counting down.
TGTAATTTTTATACATTTCCAATGTATTCAGACTTAAGAAAAAAGTGGGCCTTAGCTTTCAAAAGAGCTAACCCAGATGGATCACTGTGGTTACCAACTAGCAAAATAGTCTGGCTATGTTCAAAACATTTTGTGGAAACACATTTTGATAAGACTGGCCAGACTGTTCGCTTGAAACCCGGCACCATACCATCTGTGTTACACAAATAAATCACTCACATGAATCAGTAGGGTAAATCTATATATTTTTTAAAGGGTAAATCTGTTGTTAAGTTTGGACTTATTGTTGACTTATTATAGATTTATTATTATTATTTATTACCATTGACTTATGATTGATTTATCGTTATCGTTTATTATTATAATTGACTTATTATTTATTAATTGTTATTATTTATTATTATTGTTATTGACTTACTATTGACTTATTGTTGGGCTTTTCTAAATAATTTAAATTACATGTAAAAGAAGTATAAAACTTCTACATGTTTAAAAATTATTTTTTTAAATTCTTTGTTATCATTTTTGTTATTTGTAATGCAACAATACATTTTTCATTCAAATTTGAGCTATTAAGGCTGCCTGTTTCTCATATTTAACAACAGCAATATATATATATATATATATATAAAGGCTACTTAGATGCCACCAAAGACTATAGAGAAATCATTGTCATGTGGGCACGGTCGACCTCACCAAGATGGCGTCGCGTTCCGCCACCGTCAGCCAGGCTTCCCAAGCGGGCGTGAAGCCGGATGTCTAGCGGAGTCCCTTCAAAATAACACACGAGCAACTTCCTCTTTATGCTTTTATGTTGAAGGCCATCCGCTTTCCGGAACAAGGGCGGCAGCTACGACCATCAACAAACGCATTTAGGATCAGGACTGTTTCGCAGCAGATTCCAGTCTTCTCCTTTCGAAGTATATTAACCAACACAGAAGGGAATACTACCAAAGCATAAGGTAATTTATGTTTTATACTTTCACTTTAAAATGATGACTAGAAAAGAAAACCTTTTTTGTTTAGCATCATTCTGTAGCTAGCGGTATTTTTACCACATACATTTCAGTAACTGCTGCGGAAAGTCCTCTCTGCTCCGGGAACCAGTCATTAGTAAACACCTCCAGCTAATCCTAACGCTGTAGACTAGAAGTTCGCTGCAGTGAAGTTTACCTGACAGGCTGAGGTGAGGCTGAGCGCGTGCTAGCATCATGAATGAACCTGTGTTCATCATGTCAGGTGCGGGGATGACGGAGGAGAAAGACGAACAGACGGACGCTGGAGTTCATCCGCGCGAGAGTTTCAGGTGAGTTTCTTCTTCCTCCACGTTCTTCTTCTGGAGCTGGGGTCTGCAACCTGATGCTCCGGAGCTTCATCATCATGCGGCTCGTTACCCGTCCATCCTAGTTTCTTTGGCTTTGCTTTTAAATACTGGCTTGTAGTCTGTAGTTATTTATTGCAGCTCATTAGGTTTTATATGTCGAATTTTAACATGTCAAATAACTGAGCAACACGGAGTGGTTTATTATGAGAATTAACTTAAAGATTTTATTTTGAATTTGGACACCAGTGGTGTCATGTTATTCAATAGTAAAATGATGAAGAAGGATGAGGGCGTCATAATAGAAAATCTCAGGTTTTATTTTTAAATTAGGTAAATCTGCTGCAGCTGGAGGGTCTTTTTGACACAGGATATGTTTTATTTTGAAAGGAACATTCAAAAATAAAATGCATTAAAAGAGTTGTATATAAAAGCATATTACACTGTTATAATTAAGTTTTTGTTAATATTTAAAAACTACGTTTAAATAAATAAATGCCAACAAAAAACATGAAAAAAGGGAATATTGTTTTTTTTTTTTTTTTAACAGTGAACTTTGCAGCTCTGGCTGGATTCTGGTCGTCGACTGTATGAGGGAGGGAGGGAGAGAGACAGACGTCAGCCATACAAAATAGTTTACTTCCAGCTCCAACCAAATGAGGTTAATTCAGTCGCTATTTTTTCCGCAACGCTGCTATGTTGGAGCCAGACATCGTCAGTACGCAGTGACCTGTTTCCATGTCAACCACCTTCACCAATCAGGAGTGAGCTTGTTGGGAGGCCACAGCCCTACCTCTTGAAAGCAGGCGACACGAAATCTCGCAAACAAATGTTTTGAACGTTGGATGTAGGGACCAGCAGGCTCCACCTACTTTTATCGATGCATCTGATTGATTAGTCATTACTTGATTAACATCACCACTGAAAAAAATATCATAGAAAAACAACATTTTCAAGAACATTTAAAAGAAAAAAAGGTCTGAGAGTAAGAATGATTATTCTGACAAATAGAATGACTAATAGCTGTTTATTTCTATATATACGTTCCGTTTATGGGTTTGTCTTCTTGGAGCCAACGGGTACTTCCTGTTTGGAACACCAGAGGGGAGGGGTGTCTCAGTCCATTTCTCATATACAGGCAACGGCTCTGGTCTATAAGACACTGGACCAAATAAATCTTTCAGCACTAGAGGTTGCATAGATTAGGTTTTTTTTTAGTCCCAGTGATCACTGAAGGAAGTCTATTTTTGCTGGAAAGTGGAAATTTGTTCTTCTCTGAATAGTTCCTGATGTCTGCATCAGTTCTGAGTCACAGGAGAGTCACAGACGTTTATGTCTTTTGATTTATATTGAACCTTTTTTTTTTTTTTTTTTTACTTGGTTCTGTGTTTATCTTTGTCTTCATCGATGTGGAGTGATGCAGTTTATTCTTTTGTTTAGCCAATCCTCACTAGAATTCGTGTTGGTTCCTGAGCAGTTCTGCTGGTTCTGAAAAGTTGCTGTTGTTCCTGCATCCACACTGCAGAGCTCATATCAGTAAAGATGACGGCTTTCATCCAGGAGGATTATGTTGCTTAACATCGCATACCTGCTGTGGATTTGGAGTTTAAAAATAAAAATATTTCACTGCTTAATCTGACGACGGAGCAGCTGAGCGCTCAGCCGCTTTTGGAGGGACGGACTTGGGTTTTTACATTTTACATTACTGGGCATATTGTTGAGACATTTTGCAATGAGATTAGAGCTGGTATGAATACACAAAGACCACCTGTGGAACAAACAAACCCGTTTCCTAATTGGTCCCAACGGTTGAGTCCAGGAGCTTCTCCTCAGTCTGCTCAGTGGTTTGATTCTGAAAAGACTTGCTGCTCTCCAGACTCCTTTTACTCTTCTACTGGTTTGATCCAGAACCGGTCAACCCATCCCATCTGGTTGTTCTGCATATCTTGCATCGGAATGGATGAAATTAGCCGCCTCCTTGGTTCTGTAGGGCGTTCTCGCAGCGACACCATCTCCTCCGATGCCACTCAGTCGACCGGGACCAGACTGGCGCTGCGGCACCGGCTCAGCCAGCTGATGACCTGCATGGATGACGTGGAGCTAAAAAATGAGCTACATGAGAAAATGGTGGAGACTCTGGACAGTGCCTTTCTTGCTTGCTCCAAGGTGGCCAAAAAGCGCATCTTCAGGTGGAGAGAAAATCAATCTTCTGACTCTTGACATGTTTTTTAGAGGCCTGATGTTTTCTTCTCCTAGTTCTGTGAGCTGAATGTCTGCTGAACCTTTACTGTCCACTGGATTGGTCGTAGCCGAGAGCCTCCCAAAGAGTTTTTTGAGCTACTTGTGCTTTGGTGAAAGAGTTTATGTTCACTATCTGCAGCAGCCTGAGCTGCTTGGACCATCATTACTATAGAGGTTCTGTTGTTGCAGCTTTCATGCTAATCCTGATGCATTTATCTTTGGTTAAAGTTCAAAGTTTTTGTGTTTCTGGTTCCCTTTTCCTCACATTTTGTCTGTTCTTCTAAGTCAGACTCTCTTTCCAAAGTGTTTTTAAGTAAAATTTTTTGTGCTCTTTTTAGAAAGATTCCGTTTTTTTTGTACATTGGATGTTTTTTTTAGGAGTAATTGTTGGTTCTCTTCTAGCTCTCTCATTTCTTGATCTACTTTAGCTTTCAGTGCTTGAGCCTTTCAAAGGCCACATTGCTAAGTAGCTGAACAATGAAGCCACAGAACCGAAACTGATCAGCGTGAGGTCAGACTGGAAATACTTTAAAAGATTTGCTCCAAACCCCTCACGGTCTGAGCGGTTTGGAGGTTTACATCAGATAAGCCAGCCTGCTTGTTTTTCTCCTGCTCTTCCTACTGCTGATTGGCTGGACCAGGTGATGGAAAGTTCTGATTGGCTGAAGATACCAGGTACATGAGCGTATGAAGAAGACTTGAGAAACCAAGCAGGGTGGGGCATGGTAAGGAGCAGGGTTGGGCAGCTCTGTTTTACATGTTTTCCTGTTCCAACACATTTAAATGAAGGAGTCGCTCTCAAGTGACGGTCTGAACCAGGTGTGTTGGATCAGGGAAACACGAGTCTCCCAGGGGGTTATGGTTGGAAAGTGACCACTATTCCTTATCTTCTTCCCTCTCAGGCTTCACATGGTGACGTGGAATGTAGCCACGGCAGATCCTCCTGAGGATGTGACATCATTGCTCCACCTGAACTCACCAAAACCTGCAGACCTCTACGTCATCGGGTATTGTGACCTCTGACCCCACCATTCTGTTAAATATCAGACCAGGCTGACATTCGTGACGTTTTTGTTTAGTCTGCAGGAAGTGTACTCTGGACCGGTTCGTTTTTTGTCGGATATGGTCTTCGATGACCCGTGGAGTCACCTGTTCATGTCCACTTTGGCACCGCGGTCATGTGTGAAGGTACAGGTGGTCCGGCGCATGCACGGTGCCTCCCAGGTGTGAGCGGGAACAGATCCATCCAGGTTCTCTATCATTTCAGGTGTCTTCCATAAGAATGCAGGGCCTTCTGCTGCTCTTCTTCTCCAAACTGGAGCACGTGCCGTTCATCAGAGACATACGGGCCACGTACACGCGCACCGGCATCTTTGGTTACTGGGTGGGAACTCACTCTTCACTCAACCGTGTGTTAAACAAAAAAATGTTATTTAAATCTTCACTAATGACAAAAGTCAAATATCTGAGATGTGGCAAAAGATACACATCACATCAACCAATCAAGGACTCAGCTTTGGCCCGTGACGTGTTGATGATCAGCAGGCGGGGTACAAAACAACAAGGAGAATCGGATCGTTCTCCTCCTGAACCTTGTGATATTTTCTTATTTGTATGGAGACAAGACAAAGGAAAAAAGATTTTCCTTTGTCTTGTGCCTTTTATTGGGGATGTCCAAGGGAAGTTTTGCAATTATTATGGGACGGCTACAGAACCTACGACCTGGTGGCCGTTTTGTGGTAAAATATTATTATTATTTGTCATACCCCCCCCCCCCCCCTTTTTGTTTGAGTAATATTCACAAAATTTCACACACGCCACCACCTTAAGGGTACAACCACAACGGAAATTTTGTTGACTTTGACTTCGAAAAGAGGCCGTCATCTTGCATATGCAAATTCAAACTCCTCCAAGGGTTTTTCATCTATCGTCTCCTAAGTCCTTGAGCAACATTGGGAAGATTTGGGGAAAAAAAAGGCTGGAATTAGAATTTTAGATTTATAACAGCGTTAGTGTGGTGAGCTAGCATAAGTGGCGATCCCCTGTTGCTACATTTCATACTGGAATATTGTTACATGGATCGCTGGTTCAAGCTGAACAAAACAATATGACGAACAATAAGAATGTATTGGGCGTGCTCAACAAAAAACCTCATCTGCCGAGAAAATCCAAAAGTTTACCCATACTTTTAAAATTGACAGACATATTTGTCACCCCCAGATGGAAATAAAACCAACAGAAAAGCTGCATTTTTGAAAAAAATTGTTTACTTTTTTGTTTTTGTTGACCAGGGTGGCTGGGGAAGAGAAGAATACGGCGCGTTCAACATCCTCTTAGCTAGTGAGGCCAGGTCAAAAGGGGGACAGAGAGGGAGGCTAGCATCTGTAGGCCCAACAACATAGCTTGCGGCTTTCATTTGTAGTTTTTCCTTCCATGGACAGCTAGTCATCAAACTGGGTCACAGAGAGATGGAAGTACCACTGAAAGCCTGCAGTAGACGGTGAATCTCACTGTACAGGGAGAGTCTTTGGACTCATCATCCACCTCTTCTTTGTGTAGACTGTAAATGATAGTCAATGCTCCCATGTAGAGATGAGGCTTTGGTCAGTAGCTCCTCCCACAGGAGTCTGGAATGCCAACACATTTTTGAACAAGCGTCTGGCAGCGATTCTGACGTACGAATGGCGTTCAGTGTGAACGCGGTATTACGTTCTCTTTTACATTCATATATGGCTGAAGGTGAACAGCCTTTGTACTCATTTGATTTCACATGAACATCATTTGGATCTGTTCATTTGAGCAGAACTGTGGCACTGATTTTGTCCTAAATCTTTCTAAGATCATACATCCATATTCTGTCAAAATGTTCCACTCTGCATGATCAGAAATATCAGCTGAAAATGTATAGAAGCTTTAAGATCAACAGAAAGTAGTGAGACGATGCGCACACATGTCAAACGTCAGGACTGTATTCATTGTTCTTGAATGTAAGGAACTTTTTCGATGGGATGTCTGCTAGTTTCTCCGCCACTAAGTGGTTTAATTGGACATACGCCTTTTTGTCCTTAAGATCTTTGTTCAGCAATTTAAAAACATCCCAAATTCCTGTATTTTCTGTTTGAAAAGAAAAACTTTGAAGAATTTTTTTCTGTTGATGTGTTTCCTCTGATATGATGAAGTGAACAGAAAGAGCGGATCGACAGGTTTACTGTGACTTCCTGTTTCATCGTCAGGGTAACAAAGGGGGTGTGTCCATTCGCTTCTCTTTCTACGGTCACACGCTCTGCTTCCTCAACTGCCATTTGACTCCTCACATTGAATATGCCACACACAGAGTGGACGAGTTTGAGAGCATCGTGGACACTCAGACGTTTGATTGTAAGAAGGCTTCAAAAATAATGGACCACAGGTGAGCACAAACACTCAAAGATGCAGCAGGTGTTAATGAAGAAGTCAGAACTTCATTCATCTGGTTGAACCTTGACCAAATCCTTTGAAACGAGAAGAACTGACATGTTCCTCCTATGCATTGTCCAGGCTGGTCTTCTTGTTTGGAGACCTGAACTTCCGAATCCAAGACCATGGCATGCACTTCATTCGCTCCTGTCTCACCAACAAGACCTACAACCTGCTGTGGAGCAAAGACCAGGTTTGACTTTGGTTCTGTGTCTCAAGGTTCTGCAGTACAAACCTGGGGAGCAGCTTATGCCTCGATAGGAAGCTAAAGCATAAAACTGTTGTTCCAGTGTCTCTGCAGGATTCAACCGTCCTCTTCCTCTAACACCAAAACACAGATGTTGTCTTCTAAGCTCCCCAAGTTCTCTGCTCTTAACCTCTACATCAGGGGTTGGGAACCTTTTTGGCCGAGAGAGTCATGAACTGATATTTTTAAATATAATTTCG
>CM074488.1:17986330-18061910 GCA_037389245.1 Oryzias sinensis | reverse complement strand
TCTGTAGCAACATGGCTACATTATTCACAACGATAAAGAAAAAAAAAAGGTAAAATACGTCTTACAATTCAGACAGAAAAAGAAAATCTTTTTACTCCACTAAACCTGGGCCTAAATGGACAAAACAAGAACACATGTTTATAGTTAAACATGATGTTAGTCACAAGAATTTGACAAAAGGTTGTGGAGGATTTCAGGTTTTTAGGGCGAGACACTGGCAGGAAAAACAACTGACCCTGACCCGAAAGACAAGACCTTCATTCATTTATCCATGCATCCATCCATCTATCTATGCATCCATCCATCCATCCATCCATCCATCCATCCATCCATCCATCCATCCATCCATCCATCCACCTACCTATGCATCCATCCATCCTTCCATCAATGTATTTTTCAATTTATCAATTTTTCATTCATTCATTCAAGGCCTAGGTTCACACTGGGATATTCAAAGGTGACTGCTCATTCAGTTCCCTTTTCATTGTAAAGGGTGAATTCTATTTAAAGAAGATAGAGATTTTCTCTGCTTATGTTTCTAGTCCATCAAAACAGTCACATTACATTGTAGAAAATGAAATGACATACATAACGAAAACCGAGTCTAACAGTTTGATTTATCTTTTTTTAACAACAGCAGAACATTCACATGCCTGTTAGCCTCCGTGAAGGACAATGAGTCTGTATGATGTCTGCACAGGACGCTGCAGACTGTGTTTGTATGATTGTGTGTTCAGAGGAGGTGGTCTCATCCCTGTTAGACACTTTTATGATCACAATTTATCACCTACTCTCTCCAAAGTGAATATTAATAAATTTATAGCTCAGGAAACTTTGTAATCCATCCAAATGGGTGAAGGAAAGAGATATCTGATCTGTCAGAACAAAAAGATGGAATGACAGTGTAAAAAGCAAAGGAAAGGTTGGTAATGGTCTACTGATCTTAAAGCACCTCGCCTGCAGACACTGGGTCACATTTCAGGGCCGAAATTAAAAAAAGGATAAAAAGTAAATGACAGATTTTCACAAAGTTCATGATTTTAAAGAAAATCTCAGGGTTAGAAAAGCTCAGCCCATTCACATGGATTAACTGTGAAAATTAAAACATAAAGCGCCACCTTAACTCATGCACAACAAAAGTTCAGATGTGAAAACTGATTTTCTTAAGCCACAAACTCTCAAACTTCAAATCTGTCCGGGAAGAAATGTGGAGAATTTCCTGTTGGGCTGATGGAGAGGAACAAGAACTTAACTATTAAAAACATTGTTCAGGAACAGTGATGGCAGGATTGCTTTTCCACATGGAAACTTTATTTGTACGCATTTGTGCAACAATAATCTTTAGGTTTTATGAACAAACTGCGATTTTTATTTATACAGGCAAAAGGAAATGATTGATTTAAGGTTGCTGGGAGGTTAATGCTGTTTTTTTTCCATCTAAAATGGTCTCTTTTCGTTTTCCTACTAAAAGCCTGAACAAAATAGAATTAGTTCTGTCTAAGAGTGCAGCGAATGTTCTGAGATAGAATCAGAATTACAACAGAAATGAACTATGGAAGAAAAAGCAACATGCAGCATCTATAAAATACATTTTTGGAGGATTTTGAGTTTTCTGGAATGAAAATTGGATCGGTTCTCCAGTTGTTCTGTGTGTAACCAAAAGGAAGTATATAGTGTCTTTCCTGTTGTCTCACAGTAAAAATGGTCCAAAAGCAAACCAAGTTGTGTTGCTGCTTAACACCACTGCCACCTTTATATAGGATCAGAATGTGCACTGATGACCTCTTTGTTGACATGGCAACAGCACCGCAGAGCTTGTACCTTACCTAACCTGTTGAGTACATGTTTGCACAGAAATGTATTTTTAACTCTTCAATACAAACAGCAGCTGAAATTAGAGATTACTCGACCCGACTTGACCTCCAGCCATCAAAACACAGTAAAGTAGTGTCTATCTGCAGAGTTTGGGTGACAATAGCTGCGGTTACATGTGCAAAACACCTTTGATCGGATCAAAGATTGGACTAGAATTGAACTGTGTATATGGGCCCAGAAAAACCTTATCCGATTTTAGCAAACCGTTTGTATACACCACATTTTCGGTCGGAACAAATCATTTGGACATGCGCAGAACTCTCTAAAATACCAGAAACGATCGTAGTAGAAGAAGCGAAACATACAAGAAAAACTGCAGCATAGAGCGAGATAATCTTCTAAACTTGATTTTATTATTGTTATGATTATTATTAAGTGCTTGTTCGCTCACAAATTTTTAAATCTGTGCTTTTTTTCTTGGTGGAACGGAGCCGGAAGAAGGGTTAGGGTTAGGGTATTCGTGCCACCAACAACCTTTAGCCGTGGATGCAGTTAAAATCCGTGCGGTCAATGCTGCACTGTGCATCTTGACTGAACGTAATATACTTGGGAATAGCATCAGCCTTTATTTTGATAGTTTACACGGTTTCTTATGACTGTGCAGCATCTCTCTATTCAAAAACTGCCTCTGTTAGCTCACAAACCGTCCCAAAACCGCTCCTTTACTTGGAGACATGGTTCCCCTCAGTCCAGCAGCTTACTCATGCAGAGCAGCCACACAGACTGCGGTCCGAAGTCTCCTCCGGAGCGCACACCGCAACAAATCACCCTCCCCTGCCAGCAAATGCAATGCTACGAGTCCGACTGCTCTGCTCAGAGACATGCTCCGTACGGATGGAGCAGGCGACCGGTCCTGTTTGCGCTCCAAAGCTTTCTCTGGAGCGCCACACCATTTATGCATGACTCAAAGCCAGAGCAGTAGTGACCCACGATCGGAATATACTGTTATTATGCGCCACGATTGGATCAACAATCAGCATAACCCACCTATCTTAGTTGAAGAGAAATTTTGATCTGAATGAGTCTGATCGGAGCAGAGTATTCTGATCAGCATGTTTATATAATGCATTTTTATTCTGATCAGGCGTTCATTCCGATTACTTTTGTCTATGAAAACGCAGCTATTGAGGGGACAATGCATTTGATGAGATCTGCTGTCAAAGGTGCTTCTCAGTTAGCAGCACGTTGACAAATTCTTTCGTGTTTCTGAAATTGAATTTTTAAGATGTTAAAGCAGAACAGTCTCACTTATCATGTGAATAAAGGCCACAGGAAAAATGATGGAGATTGAAAAGATCTTGGTTTCTGCAGGTGTTGCCAGCTGGGGTGAAACATTTACTTTAAATATAGTAAAAGGAATTGAAGACGTTTAATTCATATAAAAACTTTTGTATAGGTTTATTCTCACTGCAGTGAAAAGGGCTGCATTATGTTAACTGAACAGATGTCCCAACATCTTGTTGGGACATCTGTTCTCATTTCTGCGTGATATTATCCTTCACACAAACTTCACCATAAATATACAGAAGTGTACTGACAATATGCTACAAACAGCACCAGTTTAATGAAGTTTAATGAACTCTCAAAGAAATGTTTGTTCAAAGTTCAGGTCAGCAACTGTTAAAAGTAAAGACAGAGGACATCCCAATGTACCCACTAGCACAACAAGAACATTCTTCATCCATAAAGGCCAGGTTGACTCTTACTGTACTTCTATTTTTAATTTCACCACAACAAAATGATTTCTGATTTCATGATTTCTCCCACTGCACTGAAGCAGAGGGCAGAGCCTCCAGAGAGTGGTAAAGACAGCGCAGAGGATCATTGGCTGCCCTCTCCCCTCACTGAAGGACATCTACCAGTCACCCTGCCTCAGCAGGGTTACTAACATCACCACTGACTCCACCCATCCTGCTTTCCCTCTGTTGGATCTGCTGCCCTCTGGAAGGAGGTACAGGCCCATCAGAACCAGGACGAACAGACTAAGGAACAGCTTTTTTCCACAGGCAATCACCATACAGAATACACACACTTCCACCAACTACACCCCACTCTGACTTTTTACAAATGTTAAATTACTGACAACCATGCATGTGTGTAATAACTGACTTCTGTGCAATAACACACAATATCTACTATGCTGTGCTCATGGCAACTCAACTCATTCTATTCTATTTTTTCATACTTATTTGATATTCAATTGTTTCTGTACATACTGTTCATTTTTGTTTAGACATGTGAGTTACAGTATTTTCATTTTTTATTTTATTTTATTCACCCCTCCAAGGCAGCTGCAATTTCATTGTATCACCATGTACAATGACAATAAAAAGGATTCTGATTCTGATTTTGAAACTGCAGAAAATCAACATCTGCATCTTCTGGGTAATTCTGATGGTTTCACTTGATCTCCTGTTTGCAAAATGAATTTATTCCCATGTCAACTGAAAAAAAAGTCAAACAATAATTCCTGAAACACATGTGAAGTGTCTTTCGCCTCACAGCAAGAAGATCCAGGTTTAAATCCCGGCCGGGTCCTTTCTGTGTGGATTTTGCATGTTCGCCTTGTTTATGTGTGGGTTTTCTCTGGTTTTCTCCCTCAGTCCAAAAACAGGCTTCATAGGTTAAATGATCTCTCTGAATTGCCCCTAGCAGTGCATGTGAGTGCGTGGTTCTGCAACAAACTGGCAACCTGCTCAGGGTAAACCCACCATCACCCAACAATAGCCAAAAGGCATTCAGAAGCTTCAGACGCTGGATGGACCCAGAGAGCGAAATCAGCTCACTTTAAATGAACTATTTAAAGCTTTATTACCAACTACCATTGTGGGTGTGTTGTACAGATTTGACATTTTTCCAACACCCCTAAATCCTGTGGATTGCGCAAGTAGCCCGTGCCATTTGAAGTGATAAGTGAGCGCCCTTTAAGTGCGTGCAAGTTACGTTATCCTTAAGAATATGTCACAATACACGTATGAGCCTAGAGGGGAACTCAAAGACACACCTGCTCTCCCTTAAGATGCAGCTGTTTCTCTCTACGACCCTACAGACCAGACAACCCAAAAACCAAAATGTGACAAAGGCTTAACTAGCTGCCATCATAGTAAGAGAATGCATGTGGATTTAGAGCTGGGGGTTGAAATGATGTGCAAAAAGAAGAGGACGCTCTTTGAATGTTCTTACAAGAGAATCCTGATTCTAGCATGACTTTCATGTTCCACAATTTTATACAACAAATATCCAGATTTGCTGTTAAAATATCTTAACATGCTAAGTTTGGGTGAATGCCAGAACTACCAAATGGTTCAGTATTCTTTCGGCTGTTTAAAAGAACTGTGGTGAGAAGATGAATCCCAACAGACTAAATATTTAGTTTTACAGAGACGTGTCTCCCTCCAACCTCAGCCTGCCTCTTCCCGTCTCCTGGAGAGCCATCTTTACCGATACTGTTATATCATTCAGTAGAGTTGCTTAGTCACTTATGATGTCATCAGAGTGGCAGTGATTGATTTTGCGTTGGGGTCATAGATGCTGTAATTGGTCTACAGAATAAATCTCCTAAGTGGCCTCATTAATTAAAACGCAGCGCAGTCACTCAGATGAGATTTAATGGCTCTGCAGATCCAGGCACAGAGAACAACTCAATATGTTTCTTCAAAACGTGAAGAGTTTTTGATTTATTTCATCATATATCTCACAACTGATTTGCTGTTGCTGCATTTTAGGGGTTATGCAAACTTCAGATGTGAAATGGAGAATTTAATTTTGGACTGGATTTGGAGTGACAGTTGTTTGCTTCAGTAGAAACCTCAAGACTCAAGGTGGAGCACTTTTTTTGTTTTTCTATTTATCTTTTTCTCCAATAAGCATAGGAGACCAAGAATAGAATAGAATAGAATAGAATAGAATATGATTCTGTGATCCCACAACAGAGAAAGAGACTTGTTACAAAAGGCCAAAGAATAAGACATTTTTACTTCTCAGTGTAATTTTTATTTCCATTAAAACTGTATAAGCTCATGGTGTCAATTCAGTTAAATGCATTGATAAGGCTATATTCATCTTTCATTGTGATTTCAAACAAAAAAGAAACCTTAAACTAAATGATCTTAAAAATAGAAAATAATGATGAAAGCTGCATCAATGAGAGAGCAGGGAGAGAGAAAAAACACAAGCGCCTATTCTGAAAGGATAAGGACATTTACAGAATCTGGATCTTTAAGTATTGTCATTCTGAGACAATATGTTACTGATTTATGAGATGAGATTAGACAAACTGAGTTTGTTTAGTTTATCCTGTAATTTAACTGCTTTTTTGGAATTTGACAAATTCATTTGAAACTAACTAGACTACTTTCAGTTGCAGTTCCGGTATTTTGAGTCCATCGCATCACTGTCCATGCACACCGTCACGTCCTTCAGCTGAAACCACAATTTACCCCTTTTACACCAAAGATGTCACCAGTGACATCTAAAGAACACACACTCTTCGAAAGGCCACAACTGTTTTACACGATTCTGACCCACAGAAAAGCAGCTCTTCACATTGGCTTTGCACCGTTGTGCAACACATTACTAAAGCCGCTTTTGTCAGGTGGGGGGGGGGGGGGGGGTGACATGGAGGACCCAAAATGCAGAGACAGGAGGCACACGGTTCCAGGGCAAGGGGTTTATTAACTAACGAAAAGCACTGCAGAGCAGGGAAACAAAACTAAACCTACTGTGGGCTAAACATGAACACAGGGCAGAAGATAAGCATGGAAATGATGATCAGATAAGAGACAGTATAGACCAGCACAAGAGGAAGGCAGAGACAAGACTTATATACAGACAGGACTGACAAGACACAGGTGACAACGACCAGGAGAGATTGGAATCAGGGAAGTAAAATAAAAAAAAACATGCAGGAAACCTTCAAAATAAAGCAGGAAACAGAACTCAAATTATGACAGTGACACAATGGAAGCAAAAACTAATACAAAGAAACCCAAACCATGACAGCTTTGCCTTTTTCTGCTTCAGAATCTGCTGGAATTACTTTAATTGCTTAAACAGTTGAAGAGTTACGGGAGTCAAAAGAATGTAAATACTAGAGCTAAAGCTCTGGTGTTAAAGAACATTTCTGATGAGAACTTGGTTGTTAGTTGTGTAGTGGAACTCACCACCGTTAATTAAAAAGTTTAATTAAAACCCCAAACTTCTAGACACTTTCATTTAAAAAGGTAGTCTATACTTTGACAGATTAAATCTGTGGAGTTAGAAGAATTTGGGTGTTTTGAACCCTCCATAGTCTTTAATCATTAATTATCGTGTTTGTTGTTACGATTTGAGCTGATCTCCATTGCACACTGTCACCTTATGCAGAGGAATTCCCAAAGGATTTAGCAGAAGTCCACTCCTGACTCCCTCCAGAGACAATTCAACGGTGGTCTCCAACAGGAAACTTTCTGATTTCAAGTTTAATAGATTAGCCATGATTGAAGCCTCTCTGTGTTTTCAAACTTGGACTTGGAACACATCATGAGATGAACTCATGAGGGTTGACTAATTGCTGGACAAGGCAACAGATTTCCAGTTCCAACTGAGTTATGATGAGAAGAGTCTAATTGGTAAAAGTGCTGCCTTTATGTTACTGCAGGAACTTAAAAAAATAACTGGAGTGCTGTCTGTTCAGCATGTTCAATAAATGTGAAAAGTCATAAGTCATGGTGGAGTTTTAGTAAGGATTCATTGTTGCAAAGGTTTTATTTATGAGGATTTTCATTTTTTTATTTATATGCTCTTTCTTTAATTTGCAGTGGTGAAATTAAACAATTATTTTTTCAAATCACGAATGAATTCTGATCAGGTCCAAAGTGAGTCTATACTGTTGGGAGTCACACAAATAAAAGTTCAAATGCACAAACTCATCATTATTTGAAAAAACAAACATTTACCTGATCTACTGCCAGCATCCAGAGGAGTTTTTTCTCAGGAGGTCAAGGATGACTTGACACCTGTGAGTTAGAAGAATCCATATTTGACATAAGGGGAAGCTGCTTGTGTGTATTAAATTATTCTCATACCTGTAAGTGAAGCATTTCATTTTATCTGCTGTTTTATAAGAAATGGTGATCTTTACATGCTGTTTGATTGAAATAATAATAAAAAAAAAATAAGTGATGTGCCAAAAATGATGAGACTAGAAGGTAGAGGGCATGTGGGCTGTTTGCCCGGTGTGCCATTCTAGAGACCTGAATTGGTGCAATGTAGAGTAGTGAATGAACACAATGACTGGTATGAAGCCGTGCAGTCTGTCGGTCATCTATCATCCACAAGGTTGCGCTGTCTGCAGTGACACGCGCTCTAAGGCCAAACACATCTGTCTCAGGTGCTTGAAGCTGATCAGCCTGTATATGCCCTAAAGATGGTCCACAAAGATGGAGTACAGGCCTGGGGGGGACGTGGGGTTGAAGGCATTATGGAAGAGAGGAGCAGACTGCTCCAAAGGAACGTTCTATGTAAGAATGCAGCATTGGGAAAAGAGGCTTTTCAGGTCCAATTACCATCTATTTCCCTATAACCCCCTAAATCGTCAATTTGTGCAAACATTGAAACTCTGAATATGCAAAAGCTTCGGTCTTGATCATCTTAATCGCTGTCATACTACCGTATTTCCATGAGCAGAAGAGATGTGCTCTCTTTGTCGTTTTTTGTTGTTTTAATGTCTCCTCCTCAAATACTGACTGTAGACTTTTGTGCATGAAGAGCAAGTTTGTAGCTTTCATTTGTGAGTGCAAAATTTAGATAAAAAAATAAACAAACACACAAGTATGATGGCACTGCCAGAAAAAAAGAGATTCAACAATCATTTCTGCTTAACCCATCAACTCTGGCCCTCTCTGGGACTTCTTTTGTTTTAATGGCGGTGGGCACACAAGTGCATGTCCACCACCTATGGAGCGTGGATTCTTATGTAGAGTCTAATTCTTATGTAGTATTTGTAGTGGTTATTATTTGTTGTAGTTGTTTGTCGTCATCACTTCTCTCTCAAAACTTTCATTAGTCTTCCATTTTATTTTCATCCCTGGAAGGTCTTTCTTTAGTATTTGTCTTTGTTTAGTGTCCTTCCTTCAATTTAATAAGACATGTTCTATAGTTTTACATTTGCTGCAAAATCCACATTTTCCAGTGATATATACTTTAGTTGACCTGAGTTGTGACACTATCCTGCATTCAGGTCTATTTTGACCCGTGGTGGGCCGTCAGGTTTCTCTGAAAGCCTAAAAAATATTTGAATGTGTTAATTATATTTTGTCCATGCATGCTCATTAAAGCATTGCAAATGGTCCGTCCATTCTCTTTTATTATGTTTATGATAGTTATGCTGCTTCCAGACTTAAAAAAAAATCTTTAATTCAAACAAAAAATGTCAACAGAATTATGTTCATATGTGTAAGTATGTGCATGCGGACAAAGTGTGAGGGTTCTGTTGCTTCGTTTGGTTTTTATGTTGTTTTGGTCATGATCTCAGTTGTCCTGTCTGTCTCACCAGATTCAGGTTGTTCATCCACAGCTGGTCTTCATTTAGTTGATTACCCACAGTGTACATAAGGGTCTGGTTTTTCGGTCAGCTGTTCTTTACTGCTTTGCCACCTTTTGTTGCTTCCATGGGTTCATGTATTCATTTTTGTCATGTTTCAGTTTGTTTATTTATTAAATGTTTTATTTTCTGTCACCATGCCTGGGGGGTATTCCAGAAAGCAGGTTATGCTAGCTCTCACGGTAAGTTTGAGGCTAAGGAAGTTGATAACCTCAGTTTTCGGTTCCAGAAATGGAGGTATGTTTCAGGGTAGGTCAAGTTACCATGGCAACTCATGCTCTGAACATAACCTGGTCGGGAGCAGGTTTAGTTGAAGCTTAGTTTGTTTACAGAGAGTTGAAGCAGCATGGCGTGTCCATTTGAAGATGATTTAGTGGATGAAGAAGCTCAGATAATACTTTTTCTACCATGAGAGGGTGATATGGATGCTGGAAAATATTATTTTTTACTTTGATCTAACTTTATTATTTGTTTCAGTTAAAATAAATCATTTTTTTGTAAGTCGGTTTAAAAATTACACGTAGTTTTCAGACAGTTATTTTACTTTCATTCAACGTAATTCAATTAAGAAGGTGTAACTTTGGTGCTGCTGTTAGAGCGGCACCGCAAAGGATTGTGGGATATCATTCCCTTTGCCTGTCTGGATGGATTTGGGTTTAGGTGTGGGTTTTTGACCAAATGTGTTTTTTTGTTTACCTGTTTTACTGTGTTTTGCCATGCTTCGCCGAGTTATTTTGCCGTACTGAGCTTACGTCTCTGCACCATGAGTCAGAGTGAAGGAGAGGATGATGAGTTTATATAGCACCCCTACGGTTATTACAGTCACGGTTAATTCTTTAACGATTTTTGTACTCCGTGCATTATTCCCCCCGTCTTTTTTATTGTTATAAAAATGAGTATATCTGCCGGCTCAAACTTAGGCATTTGAGAGTTCGAGAAATGTAATTAATTAAGATGGAAAAAAATGTTAATTGAATTGGAGTAATATGGCATTTAGTAAGATAAATACGTAAATTTGAGTTGTATAAACAATTATTGAGTTTTATAGACGTAAGAAATTAGGTTGAATAATTTTAACTCAATTTCTTCTTGTTACCAATAGAAGTAATTCATTTAAGTTGGCAAAATTGGATAAGTTATATATGTATGTGCGTCACGAGGAAAATGGAAATTGATCAGAAACTCTTGCGGTTACTTTGTCTGCTCTATTTCTACACGCAGAAAGTCTTTTTTTTTTTTGATGATGCAGCCGTGTTACTTTTCTGATGGACGTGTAATCTTCATACGCCGTCATTAAAACCTCAGACTCCGTCTCACTGAAGTACAGCGTTTTCTTTTTTTTTTATGGGTAAATATACAATCAAAAAAGGATCATAAATGCATAGAATTCAATAGGATAATACTTTCTGTTATCACTTCTGGATCTTCATTCATCATTTATGCTGCTTCTACGTTCCATCAGCTTCATCTTTTAGTAGGTTTGGAAGTTCTTGTTCCTCCATCTATAACTTTTATTCACATTTTCTACATCTATAATTTATTTTGTGTCCAAATAAAATTTCATTTTTTAAAATCATTTAACCAACTACTTTGTTCAGATGTGTTAATGTTCTGCTCTTGTTTCATATGAAAACAATGAAACTAATTTAATTCAATAAAAAATGTTGGGTCGGTATGAAGTCATTTATGATGCCAACTTGATTTTGTCATCATAAATTATTTTAAGATGAGACAAATCTGCGGTGGAAGTTGAATACCTGATGCTTATAACACTGAGGACCATCAACACAAATCAAGACGGCTGTGGATGAGTAGATTGTCAATCAACGTGATGTGACTGACAGGGAAATCTTAAAAACAGAAAATGTTCACTATGACCTGTCGCCTGCAGCTACCTGTAGAAAAAATGTACATCAAGTTTTACAGGTTCACTGAGTGGTGTATGATCTTGATATTTTGTGCTGGTCACCTGCGTGTCCGGCGCAGGTTTGATCATTTTTCACCCACAGACAGCCTGCATCTACCCGTAGGAACAGTTGGGACTAAAGCTTTAGCTGACCTGTCGCTGTCAATGTTCTTCCCGCTTTCCCTAGGTCATCATCACAAGGAGATTCAGGTCCATCAGCCTGACTTGAGCTTTCTCCAAAAATGATTACAAACAATGCAAAGTTAGTATTTCACTGTCAATTAATGGGTAAACCAAAGGCAGTTATCTGGCAAGGATTTTTGGAAGAGTTTGTAGTAAAGGCTAGACATTCATGTAAAATTGATCGTGTTTGTTTGTGATCAAAATGCAACAAATTGTTAAACGATGGTGTCGGTGAAGCTGACCAGAAGCTTCTATTCACCTGAGCCATCTCAGTTCCTGCTGTTCATCATTTGTTCCACAACAAATCAAAGCAGCAAATCTGAGTTTGTAACTGCAAAGTTTATTTTGTGTTCTCAGCTTTTAGAAGTCTATATGCAGACACAGACCAGGCGGAGTGAAGTTCGCGGGAGTTTTCTCAGTGCTGGCAGCCTGTTGATGACTTTGTTGTGTTCTTGATGGTTTCCAGGAGACATATGGTTTGCTTTATGGCCCAGATCAGCCTTGCCAGACGCATCAGGAGTGTTGATCTCAGACAACAGCCCGAGAAGGGCCCATTCTGCCATGAAAGACTGCTGTGATCGCTTCCTGAGAGTGAGAGGAAGGAAAGCAGATCGTATTTGTAGCTATGTGCCAGATGTCGGTCCATCAGTCAGAGTCAGAGCTGCTCCTCAGGGACTCTGAGTGTGTGAGTGTCTGTGTTGCACATAAAATAGCTGACATGTGTTAATGCACTCGAGTGTGTGGGTGTGAATATGTATGCTCAGTGTAATGTGAATATCAGAGGAGAATCAAAGAGCACTAAAAAGGCAAACGTCAGAGAGTCTTGCTGCTTCTGCTGTGCTGCATTATGGAGTCCTTTCAAAAAAGAAAACATCTGGAGAAGTCATCACGAAGAAAGTAAATGTATTCCCACAGCAGATTATGGAGCATATGCCAAAATCATAAAACCCTGAAGGTATAGCAGTGGTTGTTTATGTGCAGCAGCTCCGCGTGAGCTTGAGTCATTGAGTCAGGCAGCGTGGGTGTTCGTGTGTCTCCTGCAGAAGGTTTTTGGTTGTTGGAGACAAGAAGTCATCTTTCTAACAGTAGACTTTCAGTCTTTATGTGAACAGAAGAGTCCCTTTGGTTGTTCTCACTGATGAAACATTTGAAGGTCTTTCGCAAACTTTCAAAAGTCAAATGACTACAGCTTTTCTGTGTTTGCTAAGACTGCTGAACACATCACTGACACGTCACCAGCTTTCATGTCAGAAGTTGCAATTGACTTGATAGAAATCTAAAAGGTAGAGCAGGAATTTCTTTAGAATGTGGAACCAACACATCTTATTTGAGGAAAATGTTTCATGAAGCCAGGCAGAATTTAAGCTGTCTATAAAGAGCTCTTTGGGATTAGAAACAAGAAACAGCAAAGGAGTGAATTCTTCTTCTGCAGGATGGAAATCTGGACTTGAGACTTTGACTTAATTTGTCGTTAAGTCTCAAAGGCAGGGAAGAGTTCACTGCAAATGACCAAAGGACTCCAGGTTTTGGGGTATGAAAATATTTGCTTTCTTATTTTTACCTCAGGAGCATCCCACTGTTATGAGAAGGATAATAAATCGCATTATTTCTCACACTGTACCTGAATGAGTTGTTTGAAAGTAGTACCAGGATGCAAAATTCCGATGTAGACATGTGATTATGGGATGAAACATTTTTGAATTTAATGAGTGTAACGCCCTTGTGCTATCCTAGGCACTTTAACATTGGGAGTTAGGTCATCTAGACCCACTAGACAGTGCTCTGAACCTTTTTCTTCAATGATTTGCGATCTTGACCGGTGTCCATGGGATAAATGAAATCTTTCCACCTTTATCCACCTTTGTCATGGTAGGGAGAGCCGTCATCTAGATAGCACAAGGGTTATGAACTTGAGTATAAAAAGGTTCTTGTGCACGGCATGCTGGGATCTATGGACAAGCTGCTGTCCCCAACATACCACATGACCATGTATGTAATTTCACTATACACCTACCTAAGGCGCTTCTGTCAGACGCACAACAATGGTATGTTCCATTTGATGACATGCCTTGAAGTGGCCACATAAGCCTTGAGAAACTTCAGGAACACACAGTGCTCCCCTTGCGATCTGTGGCTCCTCTCCACAGAACTCCACAGGTCAACCTGTGCATGTGGAAACAAGCTTTATGTGATAATGTACTGTTTTGGCTTCAAAGATACTGGTTCTCAAGAATTTAGATTTGCATTGTGTGAACTGCATTTATGTTTTCTGAACCAATTTTGCTGTCAATTTTAGATGTATACAAACAAACACAACTGATGAATTCTTTTGCCCTATACTACATATATAAATGATCAAATGAGCTCACTTCAAATACTCAAGTGTTCTTCCGTTGCACATTTTCATTTGCTCTATTCTGCCTAGGAAAAATGGAATTATATATTTAGTTTATCACGTGAAAGTCTTTTAACTTCACTCCTTTTGTCTCTTAATGTCTCGTTTTCAGTTACACTTTTTCTTTTTTCTTTTAACTTGTTCTGTCCAACAGCTGAGCAAACAGATTAGAGCTGAAGGCTTTTGTGGTGGACAGGTTTACTGCTAAAGAGGTTATATGGCCGAGAAACTAGGCGTAGAGGTTTGTATAAGCCACATGCGATATTTTTATCTTTTATTTATTTGTTACATTTAGTGTATGTAGGGAGGAGGGGAGAATGTGGGGGTGAAGAAGTAAAAGCAAGAAAGGTGAAAAGGTGGGAGACAAGCACTGATTTGAATAAGTTATTATTTTTAAGCTGTAACAATTATACCAGAACTGCTGGAAAGACAAATATTACATCAAAGGTGAAAATCTGACACTAAGATGAGCGAAAAATATCTGTCCATCAATACACTGTGGGTAAGGAGGAGGGATGAAGCAGACAGGGAGCAGTGTGGCAGTGTGCACGTGGGGGTGGAGATACATGCATGCTGCCGACGTGAACCGTGTGTTCATAAGGGGAGCCAGATCCTACCCAGCCAGACCAGCCAGACCAGGAGAGCCCCCAGGCCAGGAGCCCCCAGCATCGGTTGGGCAGCCGGGAGGAGGGACTGCCCACCCCACCAGCCAGGCACAGAGGCTGGGGGCCCCCCAGCTAGGGCACAAGCGAACCCAGTGTCCGGCCCCAGGCCGCAGGACAGGGCTTAGCTATTACCAGCGCCAATATGGGAGCCACGGGCGCGGACACGAGACAAGGACCAAGGACGACCAGGGCCCCAGAACCCATGGGCGCCCACCACCCGACCAGCGCCCGTCTCCGCCAGCTAGCCCAGGCACGAACTAAGCATCCCAGAGATCGCGGCGCACCCACAGCCACCCCCCATAACACTACAACCTTGCACTACCCCCACCATAATATCCCAGGCCCCTCCCAACCCTACTCAGTGCCCTCCCCTCTCTGTGATGGGAGGAAAGCCCAGAGGAGTCCCAACGGAAACCAGCCCCAGGGTCCGTCCACCCTGCACTCAAACAGACATACTCACAATCATCTAGTTACCCTCCCCACCCCCGCCGCCACGTAATCCCCCAGCCGGCCGACCCCCAGCGCTGTATTGCCCGACCATTCCCTGCAGCCGACAGGATACCCATAAGCCTGGCCACCCTGAGAGGACCAGGCGGGTGAAGACCGGCCACCACCCCCCGACCCCACCCATGTATGGAGGTGTGGGAGTGCTGTGTGTGTACTGCAGGTAAAATAGGAGGTCTCCAGTGTAGGGGGTCCCACCGCTGCCAAGCCGCAGAGCCCCCCACTCCGGGGTCCCTCTGTGAGTGGTGTGTGTTTGCTGTGTGTGTGCTGATAACATGCAGTGTGTGTGTCTACAGAGGAAGTTAAAATTGTGGGGGGGGCCAGTGAAAGGTGAGCACGGATGTTTCACCGTGCCCCCCTCCACCAGACCCTTTCCACAAGGCCCTAGATGAATCAGAGTGTCTAATATGCAAGTAAAAAGCGGGGAGGAGGGCGGGTGCCAACGAGAACCCAGAGAGGGGCATCCCCAGTGAGCCCCGCCAGCATACCCCTCCCATCCAGTTCCCGGAGCCCTATGTGCCTGTGTGCAATATTTGTTTGGGTGAGAGTGGGGAGGAGCAGGCAGATGGGCACAACCGGGGGAGAAGGTTCCCCCGAGCGACCGGCCCCCCAGCCAGCCGTGGTAGGCCCCCCCCTCCCAGAGCGGCCAGGCAGCCAGGAAGCGGCAAGCCAGCCGCAGTTGGAGGCCAGAGCCTTGTAGCGCCGAGAGACAGCCAGCAAGGAAGGGTCCCAGTGCCAGAACGGAGGGGCAGGGGGTCCAGCCCCACCATTCATACCCTGGCCTCCCATAAAGACTAGCACAGTTTTCAGTTACTCTGACTAAGCAGGGATGCTGTTGTCTGGAAACAGAGCATGATGATGACTGATGTGTTGTTGGAAGACTTTTTTCAAGTAGCGGCTGAGAAGAAAGGTCAGGGCGATTGTTTTCGACACTTTCCTTCCAGTTTAAACTAAATGGCATGTTCTAATAATGCAGGTCCCTCCTAAAAAGCGGCATGATCCATCAAACAGCAATTTCTTTTTTCTCTACACTGGTGGTTTTACATGGATTTGTTCTAGTCAAGCTGTTACTTTTGTTGTGCAGATTTTTATTCTTCAGCTTCTCCAAGTTCCTTTGTAATATATTTAGAGAGGTGACCACTTTTTCCCCCAATCAGCAGTTTCTATTCTGCTCACATTTTTACCAAAAAAAAGCAAACAAAAAGCAGATTTTCCTGTTTCCATTTTGTTGATAAGTGTCCGTGCTTTTGCTTTTGATTGCAGGGTCTTTTCAGTTCTCCTCTTAACGCTGTGCAGTGAGCTGAGCAGGACCAAAGATGAGAATAGAAACCAGACACGGCTGGGCATTTTCTCAATTATTGACTTAATGAACCATTTAACAATAGTAAAAAATTATCTGTATATGTTTTCTTTGTTCAGATACATTTTAATGAAATAATCTATAAAAACTGCATGAGGCCCCTGTGGATAAATGTTCTGGACTAAATGTGGATTCTTTTTCTTTTTCATTTCCGATGTGATGGTATGCACCTGAACACCACAGTCACCTTTTTTGGGCCTGGTTTCTGTGTTTTTGGTTGGCCACAGAGAGCTTATTGAAAACACAGATGGTGCAGCTTCTCATCTTACAGAAATGAAGCTCATGAAAATCCACTGTTTTCTGCAGCCAGCTCCATTTTTATGACTCTGATCTGAGATGCTGGATTGAAAAGCCAAGAAATAGCCTTCAAAGTAAAGCAACAGTGTTCACTGACCCAGCCTTTTCATCAGCAGCCCATTATGTCTCCAAACTTCTACTTCAGTGGAGCCTTATTATTTTACCCAAATTGGGCGTGACATGGCTCTAGTCTGTGACAACTCTCAACTAACCAGGTGTGAAAACGCCATTAAGGAGGAGGAGAACCTGAGAATCTGCTGCACCTGAGGGCAGCTTAAACTGACGAAAGATAGAAAGGAGGAGGAAGGAAAGGAAAACAGAAATATAGGGTAAATGAGGAGTGATGTGGGGAAGGGAAGAGTGAGAGCTGTACAGTATAAGGCAGCGGGTAGCGGGAAAAAAGGGAAAGGAAAGGATGGCTGAGCAAGAACGACAAGACTTATAGGGTGACCAAGGGATGATGATGCATAAAAGAAATAAATGGGGTCAAAAGTGAATAAGTAAGTGTGAAGGGAGGGAAGGAGGGAGCAGAATATTGTTAGAGCAACACAATGCAAGTGGGTCTTGCTGTTTGTGTGTGTGTGTCTGAGGCAGATGGAGAGGGGAGGGGCATGAAGTGGCGGCGGCGGCTGCATGTGTGCAAATACTTCAAAGGGACAGGAAGCATGCTGGAGAGGTTTATCTACAACTATGTTTATCCTGTCTTCTCACTAATGGAGGAAGTGGACTGCAGGTTCACACTTAACATAACAGATAGGCAGTTATCAGAACTCAACCCTCAGCATGTGTGCATCATGTTTACAATATGTGGAAAAAGGGCATTTCTCCAACTCTGGCCTTCCTTTTGTGTTGGTACCTTCCCTTTCTCCTTATTGGAGCGCAGTGTCAGCGGACGTTGATTTTTCTACAGGATGACTGCATGTTGGTGCAAAGTGAGGCTCATAACAAATGTCAGGATTCGTGTTGTCACTCCTGAAACATTGTAAAGTTCACTTAAATAACAGGAGAACATATGGAGGAAGCTCTAGGAAGACATAGTCATTTTGAAATAATAGATGTCAAAGTCATTTCGTTCTGATGTTAATGGATGGTAAGTCTGCGGGTAATGACTTCTTTGCCCACGTCTGATCAAAGACACAGTAATGCTCTGAGGTTTGCCCTGACACGAAATGTATGACGAAGAAGATGACTGGTTTCTCTAGTCTAGTCTAAAGCAGAACTTCAGCTTTAGTTGATGTGTTTTCCCTTCAGGGATTTGTTTGTATTTTGGCAAATAATAATTTGGGATAATTTAACTTTTCTGGAGACACTAAATCTTGTTTATAAGCAAAAAAAAGTGAAATACACTAAAAACAATTAGGAGTGAAATTGACTTGAAAAAACGTAAAGTTTTTCATGCAGTAATCCTACATGGATATTATAGAAAAAAAGTCACTATGCTACAGTATACTAAAGGCACATAGTTTAAACCAGTACTTTACTGATGATTTTCTGTTATTGATCCAAAAACAAAAACAAATTCTTATCATTCTACAATAACACAATTTAATTTAAAATTGACTTTTCATTATGTCATAATATTGTTTGATAAAATGCAAGTTAGATTTAAAGGATTTTTTATTTAATGTTATTATTTACATTTCTTTTTTTCCTTAATCATATTTAATTACATGTTTACTTATTAATAGAAAACATACATACATAGAAGAAAAAACATAGAACTCAAAGTGCTCTGAGCTAAGACGAATAAAAGCAAAATAAAAGA
Source organism: Oryzias sinensis (assembly GCA_037389245.1). Lineage (NCBI taxonomy): Eukaryota > Metazoa > Chordata > Actinopteri > Beloniformes > Adrianichthyidae > Oryzias > Oryzias sinensis. The sequence continues at coordinate 18,043,378 of CM074488.1, read as the reverse complement.
AGCTAATCTATAGGTTAACACATTTTGAAAACAATGAAATTGTCTACATATTCACAGTCTCCTTAAATGTGTTCAAAGCCTGAACAATAGTCTAGTTACGTTTATAAGGATATGAGAGAGGGGTATACCGAGCACACTAAAGAAATATTTGTGTAGGGGTATTAGAATTTAGACCTAGAGGGCCGGTGTCCTACATATTCTAATCAACCTGCCATTGAAGCTCCTTATTGGCTAAACACAGCTGGTACATGTGGCAGGATTAGTGGAAAGCCAGTAGGAGGCCGGCCCTCGAAGACTGGAGTGGGTTACCCCTCAACATGAATGTTTTAACGTGTGTAAAGCTCAGCAAACATTGAATATTAATTTAAAAGCTATTGTTTCAACCAGTTATCTCTTTGATGATAAGTTATAGAAAATTAACTGCAAATCCTGACAACAGGAAGTGCAATCAGTGTATAAGCACACGATGTTACGCTTCTTGCAGCTTGACTTATTGTTGTGAGATTACTTCTTTACAGATTAGATCTCGATAAAACCTCCGTTTATTTGAAATCAGACAAATTTTCTGTTTGGTGAGCTTCTGAATCATGTGTGCTTTCACAGTTTTTCTGCTGTAGCATCTTTAAAGTTCCACTCCAATTGTCTTTTGATCTATTGGAAAAGCTAGCCCAGTGGTCTTTCGATTATGATTACGCCGTTTTTAGCCAAAATCAAAAAAGCTGTGTTGTTTCTAGGACATTGTTTCTGCAGAATGGCATGGAGTTTATCAGAAATTCACTCCTGAGTTGAATGGGAATGGAACCATTTGGGTGGAGCAACCCCACCCCCCATCCTGCCACAGGAACAAATGAAAAACACCAGAAACACCTTTTTCATCAGAGTGGGTCTTTAAAACTTTGGCAAGATACCAAACTACCGTTGACAATGACAAAAAAATTGATTTTTTGAAAAAACAAAACCAACATTACGGATTAGCTGTGTCCTCAATGTGTTTGTTAGTTTACCTATAAACTGTGCTGAGAATATTATTTCTGTCAGTTTGTGAACCTGGCTTTGATTTTTTAGTCTGTGCATCAGAGAGGCAGCGATGTGACAAAGAACCTCTGTTCTTTCTATTGGAAATATTTAATCAGTAAAAGTTTACTAAATCAATTCTGTTTAGAACTGAGGGAATGCTCTCTTCAGTAACATTCAGTCTTTTTGTGTTCTGGTAAAACAATGACTACGGCTGCAGTAATGATTTAATCTGTGATTACTGTCTCTCTGCAGGTCTCACAGATGGATTGGCTGCTTTGAGAGAAATTCTCTTTACCAGTAAAAAAAAAAAAACTCTCTTTTTCCTTCAGAGCCAACAAGAAAGATAAATGTGGCTTGTTGATGCTGTGTCAAATATTTGCTCCAACCCTCAAACATCAGAAGGTAAAGTGCGTACAGTATATGCTTTCAGGTGGCTTTGGGAAAATCCTTTTCTCCTTCTGATCCTTAAACCTTGTTCCTTCCTCCTTTTCTCTAAGGGAACCTGAAATAGGACTGTTTTCTACATTTTTCTGTGTTGAATGCAACACATTGCCACAGGTGGCAGACAGACATAAACAAACAGTGTTGTAAAAGCTGAAAGGAGCTGCGTTTCAGAATAAACAACAGTGACAGAGAGAAAGATGAGGGTAGGTTGTGGATGTCCACCAATCAGAAGCTTCTACTGATTTAGAGAAGGAAACAAGGAAAAGGTGGAATTAACAACAAAGTATTTTAGGAGGCATGAACAAGGCCGGCTTAAAAACCAAAGCAGGAAAAATATGGATTTAAAAAGAATAAACGATGTCAAACAAGCTTCACCATCTTTAAAACCATACATTTTGTTTTGATTTATAAAGACATCTACATATTAAAGCTCAGAAATGAGAGTAAAGAGAAACTGCTACTGTACATCTGATTATTATAGCATAGACGTTTTAACTTCACTACAGTTTATGGATGCAAAGGAGTCCCAGTTTTGGTGACTCAATTGATTGATTTGTTGAGTAATTGATTGGCTTACCTCAAGTAATTAGAAAAATGAAGAATAAACATAGACATATCAAATCTTTTTAAGATAATAATTTATAGGTTGACAATTTAAAAAAGGATATTATCTTGACATTACTTTGCTCCAAAATCATAAATAGACACATTTGCACCTATACATAAAATAAACACATATACGGCATCAAATCCATTGAATGTAATGATTGTCAAATAGAGTTTGACTGAATTGAAGCAGGAATGAAAGAGCCAGCACTTGTGCCTTACACTACTCAAAGATCCACTGTGATAAAAATGTGTTTTTGGTGTTTTTAACAGGTTCTTGTGATATTTGTCTGATGATGGAGGACATAAATTAAGAAAATTGAGTTTAAATTTGTATTTCTGATCATTTCTTTATTCAATCAGGAGTAGATGGAAAATGCCATTTGAAGAAGATTGTATTTGTGTATTTTAAAAATATGCTGAGCGGGTCATAAGCTCCCTGCTCCACTTCCATTCGGATGTATCCACTTGGACACAACTAGATCCATGTATGTCTTTGTTTTTCTTGTCCAAGCTGACATCTGGCTCAAATCTGTATTGCTGTCCGCTAATACTGCTTGCCAGCTTGTGGCCCGCCAACTCTAGCATCTACTTCTCTGCTACAGGCTTTTTTAAATGTTATGTTTTCATCATGATTTACAACGATTTAAAAAAAGAAATACTCAGTAATCAAATTACAGCCTATTTTTAATGTCCTCCATCATGAACAAATGGCCACGAGAACATGTTAAAAACCCAATTTTCATCATACACTTTTGACTTTTTTCTAGTAATCAAGAGGAGATAATATTGGGTACACTTAGAATCAGTAAAACTCATCACTGAAGCCATTTCTTTAGAAAGAAACACTAGATCTGACTGCAGTTTACTGAAGGGAGATGTGTTTGTATGTGTGTGGGGTGGGGGGGTCAGCTTCTGGAGATGGATTAATTTGTCCCATGTGAGATGATCAGGAGGGACAGCTGGATTTTGGCATGATTCTTCAGCTGCTCTTTTAGGTTTAAAGCATTACATGAGTTCCAATCAACTTTAGCTGAACATAAAATTGGAAGTCTTGGTCTCCCGACTGCAGCTTTGTCACAGAGAAACGGTCGGTCAGCAGGGGGAGCACTGCATCTCAGAGACACTGATTTATTGGACAATTTCACAGCAGTGTCTGCTGTAATGGGACAGGATAAATGGCTAACCCCTCCGTGACTGAGCTGACTCCTTGGGAAGAGCAGAACTGGCTGGCTCTTGGAAAGTGTGTTTTTATCGTGTTCGTGCAGCGAGCACCGTGGCTCTGTCTTCAGCAAAGGCTCTGGGCTCCTCCTGATTTCTTTCTCGGGGGGTGTTTCAGAGTTCATGTTCATCACTCTGTGTGTTTTTAGACCAAGATTTCCCCTCCAGTTTATTATCCCAAAGGACACTTGCCAACATGCCCTGTAAAGCAGCTACACCCTCTTTCTTTCACTTATTCTTTTCATCTTTTCTAGAGTATTACGAACAACTGACTTTCCTTTAGTTCAAACATCGTTCTTTTGTGTCTTTCTTCTTCTTAGCATGACACATGTTTGTTTGACACTTTCAAAGTAAGCATGTGTCTATATTGCATATTGTTTTCGTTGAAATGTCATGAGAACATTTCCTTAACTCTTGTGCTATCCTAGGCACTTTAACGTTGGGAGTTGGGTCATCTAGACCCACTAGACAGTGCTCTGAACCATTTTCATCAATGATTTGTGATCTTCACTGGTGTCCATGGATTACATGAAATCTTTCCACCTTTATCCACCTTTGTCATGGTAGGGAGAACACGTCAATGTAAGGGTGGGGTCATCTAAGATAGCACAAGGGCTAAATTGTGTTTTGAAAAACCTCTTTGCTTCAAAAAGTCTTTCATTTGGTTTGACAGTGTTCTGTTTATTTATATTTTTTATTTCAGCCTTTTGGATGAATGAGAGTCTTCATAGACATGTTGTGATTCAGTTTAACTTTTTTAATGAAACAACGGCAAATTCTGTCAAAACAAAAAAACATTTACTCGTAAGCCACAATATTTTAAACAGGATTTCTTGTTAGTGTTTAAAAAATCTAAAATTTTCAGCCAAAATATTAATGTTTTTGCTCCATTATATCATTTGTAGGTTTTGCATGAGAAAAACATCATCGATATGAAGACTACAGACCATGAAACAGATCAGCGTCATTTTGAATTTGAGTTTGAAACCACAAATGGTGAAGCTTTGGCTCAGAGTGGTTTTTGTTTTCAAACCCACTGCAGGAATCAGAGACCTCTTCTGCTTCAGTGGATGCTCTTCAGCACATCACAAGGACGAGGACACATAACACATACAGCATGTTCCTCCATTTTCCATATTTCCTTTTGAGGGTTTCCACCTGTTAACCCCTTTGTGGGCTTTTCTCCACCTCAGTGAGTTTGCTGCTGCTTCCAGAGATGAAATTACCGATGCCTGGATTAGCTGTTCTTTACAGGAGAGAAGAAAAGAGTCGGGGGTAGGGGGTGAGGGGGGATGCAGACGGGACAAAATACAGTTATCTCAGCCGGAGGTAATGACAGCCAAAGAAAAACTGAAATCTGCCTCACTGGGATTAAAGTACATGAAGTATCGCTGGGTTTAGATTAGTTTGTCAGATTTGTCGGAAGCTGAAGAAACACTGAAAACCACAAACCTTTACCGAAAGAAGGCAGTTAGAAGGTAAGGAACTTTTTAAATTGAAAATTACTACTTTTTAAAAGGTTACTGAGAATTCTGCAGTTTTGAGAAAAGACTAGATAGAATTCATTGATATATACAAACAAAAATGGGAAAATCTTGCAAAAAAATGGCAAAGATACAGTTAAGAAATGCTAAAAGCAAGAAAAAAGAAAAGTCACAGTATTAGAATCCTAATATCTTGGCTAAGCTTTTCATGGAGGAAAACGGTCCTCTGATAAAGGACTGGTTAAGCAAAGAAACATTTAACTTGATGAATTGATTTTTATTGGAAACATCTGGTCTTTGTGATTCATGCGTCACAGTCTGTCTGAGTAAGTTGGAGCCTAAGTCCGATGCACCAGTACATTAGAGGGGGGGGGGGGGGGTTGACCTGTCCACGTGCAGTGGTGGTTTTTCAGGAACGTATTGAACACTGGTTTTTTAACACGCTTTCAGCACACGGCGTTCACACAGATCTGTCGCTACCCCATACAAGTGCGTATAGTCACAGGTAGAAGAGGCGCTGTGGAAAATGTTGAAGTGGTGAAAAACTGGGGAATCCTGCTTCAGCCTTTCGCTTCACAGCTCTATTCTGGTATAATAAAGGACTTAATGTCATAGAATTCCAGCTGGGTACAAACAACAGTTGTTAATTGCTTCTCCATGGTCAATTTACAAACGGTTGGCACTTCTGTGTTTTGAAAAAGACGCCATATATGCAACACTACCAAATCCTGAATACACTCCTTGCAAAGTTCAGTGGATTTGGGGGTGTTGAAAAAAATAAAGTCTGTACGGAACGCCTGTGTCTCATCTACTTTCTCCTTATCTACTTTTATGTAAGTAAAGATGAATTCTGTCCATAAGTGTTTACTACAACCTGTTGCCCGGAGCATGTCTATAGAAAAAATGTGCATGAATATTTTCTTTCTACGGGTTCATTGAGCAGTCTAAGACCTTGATATTTTGTGTGGGCCATCTGCGTTTCCCGTACAGGTTTGACCCTTTTTCTCCCACAGGCAGCCCGTATCCACCTATAAGGGCAGTTAAGACTAAGGCTTTAGGTTTATATTTCAGGAATGCAAAGACTTTTAACAAACTAGACTTTTTATAGATAATCTATAAATAGTTTTAAAAACTAATGTCAAGGGAGAGTTTAGTATGTTCTGTTAATTAAATTCACATAATATATAGAATCATTATACAGACTGAAACGTTTTAAGCCGTCATGCCTTCTTTTTTGATGGTTATGGTCTAAAGATAACGTAAACCTGAAAAACAATGTAACTGAAAATACGAACCAATCAAAAAAAGGCTTTTGAAAATTGATTTTATTTCTTTTCTCTAAATACTTGGTTCAGTGTCTTTTTACTGCATCTGAATTACTGCATTGGTGTCATCGCTGCATGGAGGCCATCAGCCTGCAGATTCTGCAGGGGAAGATGTTCAGGTTGCTTTGATAGCTGGAAAAAAAAAAGCCTGCAGTTCTATAAATTTTAATGTATGGACAAACAAAGAAAGAAAGGAAGAGGGCAGCAGCGAATACCTAATAAAGAATTGTGGAGTCTATTGATCTGTTTGGCATCGCAGACTCTCATTTGGCCTTTCAATTATTCAGTCATTTGTATGATGTTGTTTCCCCTGAGACAGTTCAGGTCTACTCTCACGACTCCCATGTGGGCCGCCAAGAAACTCAGAGCTTCACTTAAGAGTCTGCTTTCAAATGGAAAAATGAAGGATTTCAGCATTAAAGCATCTTTCTTCCCACAGATGTCTCTTAAGATAATCAAAATCTTCAATTTTAGTGGTTCAAACATGTTTTCTTCCTCATACATATTTCATTTTACATCTTCTATTTTCCATGTCTTTGCATCAATTTTAGCAAAATCTAAAAACTGAAAATCACACTTCCCCACTCTACCATTTTGACTAAATGCTTCTAAAGTACTTTCAGGGGAACAGGAGCTTTAACATGAATACAAAGTACATGATTGATGAAACTTTTGCAATAATACAGAAAAACTGTTTTTAAAAAAGGTTAAAGGATAAGATTATTTTAGATGAAGGCAAACTTTATTCATGAAGAAATGCAAAAAAGCAATAAAAAGTTAAGCAACATCTTTTCTATCTTTCTCTATAACTTTTTTGACAATAGTTATAGTTCATGGATTCAATGTGTCATATGTGTGCTGTATGTAAAAGTGAACATAAGTCCATTTATGATTAAGAGTAATTATATTGTCAAGACAAAATTATCATTTTCTTTTTTCCCTTGTTTTTCTTCTAAATTTATGGATCAATATATTTGATAAATGTATGTATTTGTTTATTGTTTTTTTTCCCACATTTCTTTTGCTTAAATGACTTGAAAATACCAATCAGTCAATAATTAAATCAATCAATCAATCACTGATGTTCTCAGAAAGATTTAACAACATAAAACTGGATCTTGGATATTTTTAATCCCAGAATTTTCATCCAGTTTGTTTGGAATCAACATGAATCACAAATTAAACAGACTTTGAATAAATTCAAGAATCTGTAATAAAAATTAAAGGGAAAATTCAAACGTTCCGAAAATGTCAGCACTAAAGAAGGAGACAAAAAAAAACAAATCCAAAAGGATATTTGAGCGAAATTATGGCAAATATATGTTGAGGTAAAGAGGAATGAAGATGTTCATGTCAACAATGCGTCTTCCAGCGTCTGTCCTCATCACAGCTCCATTGAAGAATAGTGTCATGGTGCCTGTGTCAGCCACCTCCCCCTCCCAACACTCCTGCTCCTGCTCTGCTGATTGGAAACAGCTGTCCTGCATCTCCTCATCTCCTGCCTGCCTTCATAAGGGCTCTCTTCTCCAGTATCCAGCGCCAGTTTGTTATACTCACTCCGGTGCTTACGTCTGGCCTTTTAGTATTTTCTAAACCTAGTCAAGTCACATTACTTACCTCGCTTGTGCTCACCTTCAGGTTCATCTCCCACTGGTCACGCTGGTTCCCGCGGCAGAGCTCCTCTCCACGTTCCACGCTGGTCCCGCCGTCCTCGGCGCCCACGCCTCACTCCACGTCGATCTCGGCGTCCTGCTCCACCTCAAGTTGGTTCCGCCGTCCTCGGCTCCCCCCACATTACGCTCCTCAGGTTCCACGGTCCGCCGCGCTCCTGGGACGTCAGAGATTACTCAAGCTAGGCTCTCTTGGAGACTCTGTAAAGCCCCAGGAGAATTAAATGATCTTTCCAAACCATTTCTGGTTGAGAGTTTACTTCCGGGTTTCAGCAACTGGGTCTGCCACGTCTACGACGTCATGACAAATAGATCACCTTTGTCAGTCAAAAATATAGGTGTTTTTTTTGTGAAAAGGAAAGTATAAATGGGAAAAAAAATATGAGCTCTCATGTGAGTAAGGGTCATAAAAAGAAGAACTCAAGATGCAAGATGAGAAACAACCTTAGATGAACAATCCAAGTATTATTTTGTATCAGAACTGCTTGATGTTGCCAACAAAAACTGAAATTTACTTGTGTGGAAACAAACCTGAGTAAACTTGATTAATTGTTTAATAAAAACGACCACTTTTACAACGACGCTTGGCAAATGTTGTGGTCTGGATCATTTACATCTGTGTTGACTCAAAGCCAAGAAAGAGCTGAAAAACTCACTGAACTTAAGAGTCGGACAAACTGTTTTCCCAGCAATGTGGGAGACTGAAGATGTTGGCTGAAAATTATTAAGGTATGAAAGTATTTGACTTGGTTTTACATAAATACATTATGTTTGTTTATCCAAGAACAGTTTATTTAGTTTAATCCATTTATACTTAATACAAAATGGTTGGACTTGCTTTACTGCATGTCTATTATTGAAAATGACGTTTGTGTTGGATCCTTTGGTTGATGTAGATTCTGTGCTGGGTCTATTTCATGTCTTTTCAAACCAAGAGCTGCTCCCTTGTCCGACCTTAAAGTTGCAGAGAGTTACATTTGTGGGAGACCCATCATCAACCATAGTTTTTTTCAAACTTTTTTGCATGAGGAAAGTAAAGTAACCCAATAAGAGCTGATGCCACATCAATCTACCTGTTAATTTCACACGCCAAACTTCCTTCTCTCTGGAATAAAAGCTCAAGAGAAAAAAAACTACTGTTCTCTTGTTGAAAACTATTCTTTCAGACTCAGACAGACCTCAGAAATGCCAAATTGCATACTGGAGGTCCTGGCTCAATGAAAACAAGAGGACAACAGGTCCCCAAATTTATATTAATATAAATTATAAATAGAACCAGTGATAAAAGGCAGCCCTGTCAGAGTCCAACATGCTCTGGGAATAGGTCCAACTTATGTGGCCCAAGTTCTTGCTCCAGTCATACAGAGACAGGACAGCCCTCAGTAAGGCTCCCTCCAAATCTTTGCCTTCTCCAAATCTACCAAACTCATACTGTATGGACGGGATGAAACTCCCACAAACCCTCCAGCACCCTATGGAGAGTGTAGAACTAGTCCACTGTTTCAATTAGGACGGACTATTGTTCTCAGCTCTTGGAACGTGGAGTGTCACCTCTCTGGAAGGAAGGGAGCCTAAACTTTTACAGGACGTTGACATGTACCTGCTAAAATCCCAGCCACTTGGTTGATTGGGGCAATATATGAAGGATGTTCAGGTTAATGGGTTCCCTGTTAAGGCTACCTCCACTTGGAGCAAAAGAAGTGTCCATCTGAATTTGTCCAATCATTTCTCAATTATCTACAATTAACTGAACGTTGTTTTTATTCATTCATTACATGAGGCTGCACGAGTGTTTTCTGAATGAACATCAGTAATCTAGAAAACGCCTCACTTTAGTTTTCTGAATTAAGTAGAACAAAGATCTACTTGTTGCTGCCAAATTAAAAAAAAAAAAAAACAGAACGGGAGGCAAACTAGGCGGCGGTGCAGTGAGAGAGGATGGCCTCACGCCAACTATTTTCTCTCTTCTAATTGTCAGGAATGGATGTGGTGAAGGATCCAAATGCAGGTGACAGGCTAGTGAACAGGAAGTACTTCTAAAAAAATGTACTCAGCCATAACTTGACAAAAAGGCAGAGCCTAAACTTAAACATGACACAGCATAAACCTTTAAAATAACAATGCTATGGAGTGAAGACCAAAGGATCTGATTGAAAACAAAAACTCAGGAAACTGAACATAATCTGAACAGAAAGCAAAACTTAGAGAACAAAAAAAAAGGAAAACTGAACTAAAAAAAGTTACAAGTCCTCTTTAAGAATCAGTTTTTTTTTGTTTCTCCTCTGATTGTGTGGAGAAATCACAGTCTCTGGTTGATTGTCAATCTGACATTTTCCTCACGGGTCACACTTCTGAACTCTTTTTTTTCTTTGACTGGTTTGGTTTATTCAATGTCTCCAAAGACACCTAACATCAAATAGTTGAAACAATAAAGTTTCAAGGAAAGTTTTCTGAAGGTCAGACAAAAATACAGAGAAGTTTGACTCTGCAGAAAAAAATGAAGTAAAGAATTAGAAAAATTTACTTTGTTTTTACAGGTTTGTGTCTCATTTTGTGTCAGATGAGCAAGTTACTTAAGTTCCATCAGCATAATATAAATATGTTCAGGAAAACTTTATGTCTCCCATTTATTATTTACCAGCAGATCCTGAAAAAAGTGTGTGCAACACAGCCTAAAGGCACATCCTTCTTCTCTTTAGTGAGAGCTTCTTTCTTGGGACTGAGAGGTGAATGCACTCTCTTCCTTTTGATAAAGCAGAAAGCCGGGCATGCTCAGGTGGGTTTTTACTGATGCTGCTCCAAGCCCCGACTCCTGGGGGAGAAGCACTTGGTTACCCTCCTCAGTCTGTTCTCTTTACACCTTACAGTCTGTTCCACTTTTCTCCTCTGGAGGTTTTCCTGGAGGTCTGTGGTTGGAGGTCTCTTCTTCCTCTTGGACCCCAAACAGACAGGTTCCCCTGCTGACTCTGGTTTTGCTGGAGCTGTGAAGCTATTAAGCTGCATTCACACCAAACACGATTTGCAAGTCAGGGGTGTCCAGTTTCACTGTAAAGTCAATGTACAGATATGATCAGAGGTCCTACAACATGTTTTGAGCGTCAGGCACGGCAGTCTGGCATCAGCACATTTTGGGTCTATACTCAGCTGGTAAAGAATTTGCATTGCCTCAGACAATCAGGGACTCAGCTTTAGCCCATGACACACTGATGAAGTTATCAGTGGGTTGAGTACAAAGCCAATTCTGATCGTTCTCCGTCTGAACTTTATAGCCTCTTTTTTTTGTTTATATCAAGACAATCATAAAAACATCCTCAAATTTTTTTCTTGTTTTTTATGTTTTCCCTCCTTAGTCTAATGCAGGACAGCATGTCATCAAACTGGGTCACAAAGAGATGAAAAAGCAGAAATGACAACTGAAAGCAGCCGTATCTATGTCTTCCATGGATTGACTGTATATGGGGGATGCAGACTATACTTCCATGTAGTGATGAGGCTAAAAACCTAGCAGTAGCTCCTCCTACACACGTCAGCAAAGTCAAGTTTATGAACGCATTTTTGGACAAACGTCTAGCAGCGGATTTGACGAGAGTTAAAAGAGAGGCAGCGGATGCTGATTTAAGGCATGAATATCATTCGGTGTGAACGCAGCATTAGAAAAAACATTGGGGGATCTATCTGGTTCTAGCTCCTGTCAGGAAACACCATAGGGGTCACACGCCCAAGTCATTTTTGCTAAAAGGAATTATTTATTGAGGTAAACATCACTTCAGGTTTTTTTGTGGTCTTAGAATCTACCGTTTGTTCTCATAGATCATAGAACATAAAAAATAAAAATTACTTCCATTTTTGACGGATCAAAAGCTTGAAACCAGAGGAGATGCAGATGTTTACTGAACAATATTCTCTGTTTCTCCTCCAGTTGTCCCTGTCCTCCCTATTATTTTTCTCCTCTTTGTCCTCATTTGATTTCCACTTGACACAAACAAACAGCTGAGTTTATTGTTGGCAGACATGGCCGAGATCTGTGTTAACACACAGACTTACTTTCTGGCTCATCACGGGCCGTTAATTCATTGACTGATGGCAGCGTTTAGCGCCATTTATCTGTCCTGCCATCCGTCACTCCCATCCCAATCTGCTCCTGCACTCCCTCCATCTTTCCTTTCCTCCCTCTGCTTTTCTGTCTGTCACTGTGAAGTGGGCAAAATACAGAAGCAGTGGCAACTCCAGCAGGGCTATTATTCAGCGTTTACTCTTACCTGCCCCCCAGCTCATCCTGCCAGTATTCTTGTCATTTTCATCATTATTTCCTCTCCTCCATCTCTGCTGGCACTCTTTTTCTTCTCACACTTGGCCAGGCAGACTGTAGATGTGCACAAAGACGTTTTGGCTGCACCATCGTCTTTGTGTACAACAACCCTTCACCATGCTAATCTTTGGCAGCCACACCATGGGGCCTGTTAACACAAGCCGCTTCCATGTAAAGCCACTATGGATAGAGCTGATTACACTCTCATTAGCACTGCCAGCTAAGACAGGAGGGCTAGCTTTCAGCGCTTTGCCAACAAAAAAGTAGGGTTTCTCTGCTACCACCAGAGTCTGCGTTGGAAAACTCCACAATGTTGGTTAGGAGCTCCAAAAATTTTCAGTGCTTAACTGTTTGACATAAGTTTAGCAAGTTGAGCAATAATTTCATGTTAGAAAGTCTTACATTGAAACAAGAAGATCATTTTGTTCTAACAGGATGATTAACTTGTTAATAAATACACTCTCCTTATCAACTTTATGCTTTTTTTCCCTTTTAAAGTTATGGTAGCCCCAGAAAGAGTTCATGTCCAGAACCCAGGACATGAACTCTTTCGGCCCCTCCCCTCTGGCAAGAGGCTCCGGTCCATCAGGACCAGGACCTCGCGCCACAAGAACAGCTTCTTCCCCACTGCAGTCAGCCTGTTGAACAGTACCCCAACTCCCCCCAGCTGACCCCCCCCCCCACCAAAGGACTATCGCTGCTACTTACAGACCATCCCAGCCCACCTGTGCTCCCACCTTACTCAACTGTATATAGTGTGTTGTTGTGTTAATTTATTTTATTTTATTTTTTTTAACTTATTTTAACTGTACCATACACCAAGACAAATTCCTCGTTTTGTAAAGTGCGCTCTACTGAACCTGGCAATAAAACCTATTCTGATTCTGATTCTGATTCTGAAGGTGGATCAGTGGCGCAAATGGAGCCATTTGTACAGGTTAAAAACATGAGCTAAAAGCAAGTAAATTAGAATTTTCTTTTGGCAGCTCCAGAGTCAGGACAATGACATACAAGCAAAACTATTCCTTAAAAGGAGAAACAGATTACATAAAACACAACTAGATAGCTAGATTTTTACAAAACAAATAGTGAATTGCAAAGGAAAAGCATAATGCAAATCAGTCCCACAACCTTTACATATTGTCCCAACTGATTGATTACAGTCAGTGGCGGTTACTTCCAGGGCGAGTAACAGCAACCCCACCCCCCACCCCCCTATTTTTGTTCCCTATTTTTATTGGCCAACCTTACACAAAAAGAAAATGCCAAAATTTTTTATACTCATATTTTAGGGGTTTGTAACTCAGTTGCACAGGGGGCCTAAATCAAGAACACGCTTTAGGTTACAGCCCAAACAAGATACACATTTATTGAATTTATTGAATGAGCCATAGCTTTTAGGTCATGCACAGGCTACCTCAGCCATTAGGCATAGAAACAACAACAGAGTCAACAACAGAGGTAAGCCAACCAGAAAGAAAGTGACACTGAAAGCGGACATAGAAGAACTCCTGGCAAACTCCTGTGGACATGGACTTTTTATTGTGGAGCAATGATGTTGAAGAGACTCATATGTGACTCTCCTGCACTGATACTGATGTGACAGTCATTGCTGTAACCCTTGTGCTATCCTAAGCACTTTAACATTGGGAGTTGGGTCATCTAGACCCACTAGACAGTGCGTTAAACCTTTTTTCTTTAATCATTTGTGATCTTCACTGGTGTCCATGGATTACATGAAATCTTTCCACCTTTATCCACCTTTGTCATGGTAGGAATAACATGTCAATGTAAGCGTGGGGTCATCTAAGATAGCACAAGGGTTAAGTCTGGAGAAAGATCTTAATTCCACAGGAGTTGCTGACAGAATGGCTCATTGACCAGTGGATTTAGCCCCTTTAGCCTCAGACATTTTCCAGTTGAGAATCTGCAAGTGCCTTTTCTGGCAACGGGAAAATCGTATTTTTTTACTTTTGCTTGTGAAAAAGAGGAATAGCTCACTGTATTTGCAAAGTATTAAGCTGGATCAGTTCACCTTTGAAATTCTTAGCAAATATGTTTTGCCACCGGTACGGCCAACAATCTGCAGAAATGAAAATGATGGAAGAGACAAAGCATTTTGCCTGGCATCTTCTGCTCTGCCAGAACTGTCCATGCCTCCAACATATGACACACTACTAAACCAACAGAGCAAAAGGACACATTACCAAGCAACAATAATGAGAGAGGAATTCTCTGAAAGGTAGTACGTGTGCTTCCTCATCCATTTGTAGTGGATGGATGGAGAATCAAGACCTGGATGACTAACAGTCCTGCTCCTTTAAGTGTGATGCAGTTGGTCCACTGCAGGTGATGCAGACAAATGTTCTTGTGTTTTAGTAAAACTCTCTTAGACTGACTTAGGTTCCAACACTGTGTGAATGTTCAAAAGTAAACAGAAGATAGGGGTTCATAGGATGTAATTTCTGACAGTGATATAGATGATTAAACATCTGAAATAACCATGAAACATCCTCTACAAATAAATGAAACGAAATCCTGAAACTGTAAACACTGAAAGTTTATGAAGCAATTCTGTTACATTGACCAGAAGAAAAGAAAACATGTCTTTCATCAAATGTCTATCTATCTATCTATATCTATCTATATACCCAGGCTGTGTCCCACCACAGTGGGGTAGCCTAGACAGGGCACACATTCTTAACTCTTCTCTTCCCCAAACCCTCCTTCTTCAGTGTGTGCGTGCGTGCGTGTGTGTGTGTGTGCGTGCGTGCGTGCGTGCGTGCGTGTGTGACTGGTCTAAGGCCAGGTGCAAACCACACTGCACCAGAGTCAGCTGCACAGACCGGTGTGGGCACCTCCATAGCAGGGCCTCAGCCAAGGCTGGTTTCCCCTTGCTGCTTCATGCCAAGACCAGACCTCTACCACACCCATCCATTCATTCATACACAAACTCTCTCCACCCATCCCTGTCCTGAGCAGCCTCTCTCCCCTGTACCACAGTCATCCCTCTTGCATTTAGCGCTTTTTACACCCTCTGTCCATCCCATTCGCGGTCTTCCTCTCATTTTCACTCCCATGGCTGGCCCTCCCTATACGCGAATTACGCAGCCGCGTAGGGCCCCCGTCACTACCAGGGCCCCGAGGTAGCGAAAAAAAATAAAACAAAGAAAGACCCAAATCTGGCAACCCATTTCATAGAATTTCCGTACCAACGTGCGCTCTGACTGTTGTGCAAAAGAAAGTTGCCTGCACTTTTGTGACCCCCCCCCCTTCAACACACGTGAACCAATCTGGCAACCCAAATAAGGACGTTACGCCCCTCTTAGCAACGATTGGTCAACATCATTGCATCTGATCCTGGCACACTGTACAGTTACGAGCGCATTTTGTTTAAATAAAGTTGGGGGGAAAAAACGAGCACATTTTGTCACACTGATCAAAGCGACAACAAGAGAACTGCATGCCAAAGATACTTTATCATCAGGAGCTGAAAAAAGATGAAGAACTTCAACACCAATCACAAGGTAAGTTTGGAGGATGTTGGGGCCGTCTTTTTTACATTATCCAGTATTTCTGTGCAGCTGCGCAATTTATGTGAAATACCAATCGATCCGAGGTAAAGATTGTACATAAAACGACCCCGTTTGTCGTAATTTCCAATGGAAAACTCGAAAATAATTCTGATAACCAAGTTTCCAAGATGAGGTCAGACATGACCTTCTAAAACGGCTGAGAGCAGAGAAAAGTAAATAATGATGATGGTATGGTGGCTGATAAATGTTTAAATAACTCACGTTATCGTATTGTTTCATTGCTTTGCTAACACATATTTAGTGCGTTCTGCATTTTCTGGTTATGTCAGTATAAAAACAGCCATTTATTATAGCAGGTCAGGTAGTCTGACTTTTTCAACATTGAATGTGTCTTAAAATCTTGCATTAGCATGAAATATGGAGAATCAAAACTGCCAAATACATAGGAAATAAATGTTCTCATTTATAAATGATAAACAAAATAAGTGTACTAATTTAAAAATCATGAACGTAAAATAATTGATAAAGACGTGTATAAATGCTTATATTTCCATTCATACTCAAATTATTGTTCACATTTATTATTTATAAATGGGTACATTTTTTTTCTTATTTGTATTTTGCAGTTTTGGTTTTACATAATAATGATGTTTTTGCTCAGTTCCGTCTCAGCCAACAGTTTCTTCTGCTCTCCAAAAGTATTGGAGGTGATGCAGCGTCCACTTCCCAAGATGTTCTTGTCATCACTGAATATGTCATCTCAGATAATTTTATAGCATGTAAAGTAGTAAAAAAACAGTGTCTGCATATCCGCTTATGTTCATAAACAGCAGCTGAGGAGTATGGAGTCCCAAGTTGTTCATAATTAAATTAATAAATATGACCTCATACAAATATACAATCAAACAATAAATCTCTCATAAATATATAAAAAGATCATGAATTTGTGAAAAACCTGCACACAGATTTTAATGAGCCACTAAACTATCAGTAGTATTCTACGACGGAGTTGTAGAATAGTAGTTGTAGTAGTTGGAGTAGTATTCTGCTTTAGGTATTTTATTAGTTTTATCATTGATTATTTTATAATAATAATTTTTGTTTTTTAGCTGCAGAAGAAACTCCTGTCACCACATCTACTGTTGAAAGGGAAAACATTTGACTGTTTTACTTTTCACTGTTTGCTTTTATTGAAGTTCTGTATCTTATGTTCCTGAGGCTCCAAGAGATGCCTGTTTGGAAGAGGAGCCTAGTGGATCCAAAATTCCACCTACCAGTACCTCAAATCCAGTTGGTCCAGATGAATGATGGCCAACCACAGTCTCTGATCCAGTAAGAATGGATTTGGTGCAAAGAGGTCCTTTTCAGACTGAGAAAGACTATGGCCGCCTTTACACTGCAGGTCTTGATGCTCATATCCGATTTTCTGACTATATCCGATTTTTTTGACGACCCGCTTACATCATCTTTTAAAAGTGACCCGTATCTGATTTTTGCATTCACACTATACAATGCTGAAACTATCAAACGTAGACATTCTGAGGACTACGTAGCAGTATTTCCGCATTCCGCGGACCTCCTTCAGACCTTTGTGATTGCGGTTGTCATGGAGGCAAGGCGGCGACGGAAGGAGGCGTTGCCCTGGGCGCTCCTGAGGGGATGCACGGGGGAGTAAAAGGGAGGGCTGCTAGGCTCTCTCTGATGATGACCAACCCCCCATGTGCGGCATAACACCCGAAGTCCCAAATAGAAAAGACAGGGTTCAAGACATTTGAGCTATTGTCTATTAATGCGAGACATTACTGGATCATTCATGTCTTTGAAATGAAAATTGCCAGGCCCAGTGGTAGAAATTTTAGAGTGTCAATTAAAGTTGTATAATTTCTTAAAGTTAAATAAACATTCCAAATTAAGTTGGAAAGCCATAAAAACTTAAGTTGAATAAAATTAATTCAATTAGGTGTTACCAATTGAAGTGATTCAATTAGGTTGGATCAACTTTTTTCTTTTTAGAGTGCATATTAGCATGAGAGAGAAGTGGGCAGCCCAAGCCAAATTTCTAAGACCATAACAACCAGTTTTAATATCCTGTTTAATCAAAGTTAGTTTAGTGCCGAAAATAACGCCCAGGTATCTAACTGTTTCTGAGTAACTTAATGAAAGGTATGCTAGCTTCAATAGCTGTTTATCTCTTTTGGCTTCAGGACCAATGACTAAAATTTCAGTTATTTCCTGGTTGAGCTGCAAAAAATTATTTGCCATCCATGATTTCACATCTTAAATACAGTCAAAAAGTGCTTCTGTTGGTCTCGTTCCACCAGGAGATGTAACTATGTAAAGCTGGTTCACACCCATCCCAGAGACGTCACACCCATCCCAGAGACACTTCAACCTGCTGCCATCAAGGAGGAGGCTGCAAAGTCTGCAGGCCAGAACCAGCAGACTAAAAGACAGTTTCCTCCCCCAGGCAATAGGGACACTAAACTCCCTCCCTGCCCTTCCCACCTCTGGCCCCTCCACTCCAACCTACGAGCTCACATTGAAAACTTCACACCATTTCAGAACACCATCATCACTAAAGGTTGCCATCACTGACTCATCCACTTACTGTTCTCAGCCCTGATGTCACTTTAAACTGCCACTTTAACCATGCCACTGTTCTTTAGCACTGTTTAGACTACTGTTATTCCTCTTTATTACTGTCTTTTTATCCATTTTTTAAGTCGTTTATTTATTATTTTATATACTGCTTGCACTGTGGGGTGAGAGGAAAGCAATTTCATCTGTGCTTTATGTCTTATGGATGCACCATATTTGACAATAAAGCTGACTTTGACTTTGACTTTATATAATGTGCATAGTTATAAAATCTGATGTTGTGACGTCTGATGGCATTCTCCAAAGGCAGCATATATGTTATTAATTCTACAGGTTGGTAAGAAGATCAGTAAACAGGAAAATGATTGATATCTGTACAAAATAGTAAAAACTGTGTTCAGAATTCTAGTGACTATTGAAAATGGTGTATAAATGATTCGATTTATAGAAATCCTGTTTGAAACAAAAGACTCCTCATTCAATATGTGTTTTTATAGAAATCCTGTTTGAAACAAAAGACTCCTCATTCAATATGTGTTTTAGCTGCTGGACAGCAGAAACAAAATGTTAACAGGGAAAAAAAGTCCGCACAATGACATCATCAGTGATGATGTCATTTTAAACTTTAGATGTGATGACATCATTTGACATCAGCGGCTGGATTATGTAACTTCTAATTTTAGTCTTCAGAGGCATCATTTGACATCATTTGACATCATGTGACTTCATGTGACATACTTTGACATCATGTGACATCATTGGACCTCCTGCATTTCATCCTCAAGTATGAGGCGTTTTCAGAGCAAAGGGATTTAGAGTTCGTGGGCAAAGACACGATAGAGAAAGAGAAACAGGGAGGTTTCACATCTTTTGGAAACAAAAACTGAGTGTGCGTCAACTTTTGAGATTTCTTGATGTCTATTCAAAATGTCACACAGCGAAGAATTTCCAGCAGACAGCCAAGCTTCTACTGAAGAATTAAATAACGCCACAGAGAGCATTCCCAGCAAATGACACTTCTTGAGCAAACATCTGGAGAAAATTTGTGAGAGTTTGCAGAAAAAGGAAAGATTTGGACAATTCATAAAGAATTGAAAAGACATTTGTAGTTGCTATGGAGGAAACAAAACTGGTGAAGCAGCTGGAGAGTCTGAGAGGATGGAAAACAGATCCACGTGGAAATGTGTGCAAAAAGAGAGGATAAGAAGATCTCAGGCCTTGAAAGTAACCAAGACCTGAAATGAATAATAGCCTCTCTTCAGTGGACAGATTCAGCAGCTGCAAGCACGGAACTAGAAATTTCTGGCATGGAAAGGTGAACGAAACTTTGGAACGGGAGAACAGATAATTGCAGTCCCAACTGAAGAAACTCCAGAAGAAGACTGCCCATAAAGCACACCTGAACCTGATTTGAAAATGAATTTGATGAATTTCCAGGCTTTAAAAATTAACAAACTGAAGAACTGAGGCAAAACCTTCAGGGAGCTCCAACAAACAAAATGATGAACAAAAGACATGGCAGACAACTATCTCTAGCATGATGGAAGACAGGCGACGTCTCACAGATCTGAGGGCTCAACTGGAAAGAGAGATTTCTGATCAGAGACAGCAGCAGGAGGAAACACGCCAGCTGATTGCTCGACGTGAGGAGGAAAAGAGAGAACTGGAAATGCTCAGAGAACAAACAAACGCCTTCACAGCAGAGAAACATGCACTGGCAGATGAACTGCAACACCGCGGAAGCGTTGGAGTCTGAATATATGAGCTGCAAGCACAAACTAATGACTTGATGACAACATTCCTCCCCCTAAACATAGAAGTTGCCGAGCTGCAGCTCAAGGTTTCAAACATGGACGAAGTGCAGGAAAAACTGAATGTTGAAAAGGAGAAAAATTTAAAGGCAAAGACTGAGGTTGCAAAACTAAAACAGCAGAAAAGAACTTTTGTGAAGTGGCTGTGCAATACAACAAGCTACTACAAACTGGGACTCCTTTCAACAGCAAACAAAGGAGCTCAAAGATGAAAAACCATGCTGACTGATCTTCTGAACACCACAAACATTGGAGACTGAATACAATGAAATAAAAGCAGAAGCTGAGGAGGCAGAAGCTTACAACTGTCAAGCTCTGGAGGAGGTTGACTTTCTGAAGGGGAAGCTTTCAGAGTTCAAAGATGTGGAGACAAGAATTTTAAAAGTAAAGGAGGACAAATTGAAGGCAGAAGAAAAAATATGAGTTGTCTCTATAAGGAACTCCCAAGATGTTACAGTTCAGATCATGGCTCATAAAGGGAGCAATGCTGCTCTGGAGAAAGAAATCCAAGATCTCCAGAGAGAAGAACAAGAACTAATAGAGCTCAGAGATGTAGTGAACAGAATCTGAAGAAAGTCCCAACTTGAAGACAAAAAGAAGCAGCTTCAGGATAAAGCCAGAACTAAAACAGCAGAAAAAGAACTTTTGTGAAGTGGCTGTGCAATACAACAAGCTACTACAAACTGGGACCTCTTCAACAGCAAACAAAGGAGCTCAAAGACGAAAAACCATGCTGACTTCGGATCTTCTTGAACAATCAGCCAAACATTGGAGTTTGAATACAATGAAATAAAAGCAGAAGCTCAGGAGGCAGAAGCTTACAACTGTCAAGCTCTGGAGGAGGTTGATTTTCTGAAGGGGAAGCTTTCAGAGCTCAAGGATGTGGAGACAAGTGAATTTTAAAAGTAAAGGAGGACAAATTGAGAGCAGAAGAAAAATATGAGCTGCCTCATAAGGAACTCCAAGACATTCAAGTTCAGATCATGGCTCATAAAGGGAGTAATGCTGCTCTGGAGAAAGAAATCCAAGATCTCCAGAGAGAAGAACAAGAACTAAAAGAGCTCAGAGATGAAGTAAACAGAATCTCTGAAGAAAAGTCCCAACTTGAAGGCAAAAAGAAGCAGTTTGTGATAAAGTTTCAGAACTAAAACAGCAGAAAAAGAACTCTGTGAAGTGGCTGTTCAATACAACAAGTTACTGGAGTAAACTGGGACCTCTTTCAACAGCAAACAAAGGGAGCTCAAAGACGAAAAACCATGCTGACTGATCTTCTCTGAACAATCGTGGAAACATTGAAATAATACAGCTGTAGCAAAAAAAGTAGCAGAGAGGTAAGTTTACAACAGTCAAGCTCTGAGGAGGTTGATTTTCTGGAAGGAAGCTTAGAGCCTGAAGGATGTGGAGACAAGAGTTTTAAAAGCAAAGGAGGACAAATTGAAGGCAGAACAAAATATAGCCGGTTTCTATATGAACTCCAAGATTCAAGTTCAGATCATGGCTCATAAAGGAGCAATGCTGCTCTAGAGAAAGAAATCCCAAGATCTCCAGAGGAAGGACCAGGAACTGCAAGTATTCAGAGATGAAGTAAACAAAATCTCTGAAGAAAAGTCCCAACTTGAAGACAAAAAAGAAGAAGGCAAGATAAAGTTTCAGAACTGAAACAGCAGCAAAATGAACTTTGTGAAGTGGAGTAAACATTGGGAAAAGCCTTTATTTAGTACATAGTAGGACACAAAAGGGCAGAAACCAATGTTAAGAATAGGGTCAACGGGAAAATTAAAACAGAAATGGGGTAAAAAGTTGGGAAACGCTTTTATTTAGTACATAGGACACAAAATGGCAGAAATATAAAAAATTAAAATAAAAAATGGGATGAAAAATAATCTAATAAAAATGGAAATGTTTTTTAATTGGTTTCATAATCCTTGTGCTATCTTGGGATACGGTTTATAAATATGTGTGTTGTTGAATGCATGTGTTTGGTGGACGAGGGGGGTTAAGATAGAGTAACCTCCCCATACCCCACCCAATCAAGTCGCTCTAACAAGCAATGTCACTTAGGGGGACCTCGGGGGTACACATTTTTAAAATACCTGCCTCCCCCCTACTGGACAAATGCAAACACAACACACACACACACGAAAAAGGGGTTAATTAATTTGTCAAAATCCATTTAGGTGTTTAAAAAAAAGGGCGACATTAATTGGATAAGTGTGTTTGTGTGGGTTTTCTCTGAGTACTTCAGTTCCCCCCACCCAACCTGAATGTAGTGTCTTTAGGATTATTATTAGTTAAAATTTGTAAATTGGAGAGAAAAAATGTTGCAATTCTGTCTGCTGGTTGAACACAAAAAAACGCAAACAATAAAAAATGGATAAGATTTATTCATTATATGTGTAATCTGGCCAGACCTAAAATGTAAAAAAAAAAAAAAAGGGCGACACACTAATAAGTGTGTTTGTGTGGGTTTTCTCTGAGCACTTCAGTTCCCCCCACCCAACCTGAATGTAGTGTCTTTTTAGGATTATTATTAGCTAAAATTTGTGAATTGGAGAAAAAATGTTGCAATTCTTTCTGCTGGTTGAACACAAAAAAACGCAAAGAATAAAAAATAGATGTGATTTATTAATTATATGAAATCTGGCCAGACCTAAAATGTAAAAAAAGGGCGACACACTAATTAGTGTGTTTGTGTGGGTTTTCTTCTCTGAGCACTCAGTTCCCACCCAACCTGAATGTAGTGTCTTTAGGATTACGGTTAGTTAAAATTTGTGAATTGGAGAAAATGTTGCAATTATTTCTGCTCGCTGAAGACAAAAAACGTGAACAATAAAAAAATTGCAATTGATTTATTAATTATATGAAATCTGGCCAGACTTAAAATGTAAAAAAAAAGGGCGACACACTAATAAGTGTATTTGTGTGGGTTTTCTATGAGCACTTCAGTTCCCCCCACCCAACCAAAAATACAATTCCTGTAAAATTTGTAATAAGTCGACTGTATATTTTATTTAAATTAATTCATTAACAAAAAGAAAACATGAAAAAAGTTGAAAAAGAAAGAAGTGCAACACACTAAATTTATCCCCTCCGTGAACCGCCACCTTTCATTTCATTAATTTCCTGTGGATCCAAACCTGAAACCCAAATGGATACAGGCGATCCAAAAGAGAGTGAAGGGCATAGTTTTAATGTAAATACAGGTAGCATTACTGCTGCCTCTGCACTTCGCCTCCGGGATTGTGCAGCGAAGGCGCTGCTCGTCGCCTGAACAGTGGTGTTGTCCCGAGCCTATTCCCTTGGAACAACTTTACTGCTCCTTCTAGAAGGGAGTCAGTATATGACAGAACCTCAAACGTCAGGCTATGCAGCTATGCTGTGAAGATGGATCACGACTACGTGACACACCAACTGCAGGTAAAGTTGTTCATAATGTGTCGGTTAACGTGCTAGTCAACTATGTGTGTACCGTTATTGATAAATGTATTTCTACCTGAACAAATTAATGTTTATAATAAAAGCTGTTCATGCTCTCCCCTATTTTAATTACATGTATTTAATTAATTTTGAGTATTTTGTCATTTTGTATTTTCCTTAATAATAAATGAAATGTATTTGTAATTAAATACTTAACATACTTTTTGAAACATTACTCTGTGTTGAAAGGTAGCAAAAATATGTTAAGACTAGTTTTTAATTTCTTTATCTTCACAGGTGCTCTGGATGAGGCTTTGGATTACATTCATGACTTAGAAGCCAATCTCTTTGCTGGAGCCAGAGACATGTTAGTGGTGGGACAAAGAGTTCCTGCTCAAGACCTCCTTACTGACATTGATCTAAGCTCTTCATCTCCACCTTTAAGCTTTCAACTCAGTTCAGCAAGGAGGAATTCGGAACAACCCAAGCCATTACTCCGCCTCAGAATTATGGTGGAAAGTAGATCATTGGATAAAAGTCCTCACATCAGGGACTCTCCCCGTGTCATTCACATTGATGCAGAATCAGATCTAGCTTAACTGCCGTGTTTTGGCAAATTATCAAGGACCTTTTTGTTTTGAAGAGTGAAGTATGTTTGGTATGTAAATAATGAATAATGTGCAAATAGTATGGAAAAATTTAGTGTTCCCACATATTCTTAAAATCTAATTAAATATAATTGTTATATTCTTTATATTTTTCTGTTGTAATTTGACTTTGACTTCACACAAAAAATTAGATGAACAAAAACAATTTTGGTCAAAATTGTGCCTCATTTAATTTTTTGGTATGCGCATCAAAGATTTACAATAAAAAACAACATTACTGATCGTCAACAGTAAGACAGAAGGCTGAACTGATTGTTAAAGACAACATATGTACTTAAGGTATGTGCATTCATGTATTTGCTATAATATATCCAAGTTTTCATATTCCATCTCAGAAAACCCATTCAACACAGCCATGAGAGGTTGGGGCTGCACCTGGCATAATTTGCTTCCAGATGCCATCATATATAGATCTGGCTGTGGTCCTACACAAGATTATTGGTCACACAAAAAAAGTGTACAACTACATTTAAATTTTATTCATTATATCTGCAATAACCATAATTTGGTTAGTCATAAGAATAGAAGAACAACTTAACTTGCTGTCACAAAGAAACAAAAAGTAATGAATCATCTGTATATGCCTTGTACAGTGTGGACTCAGACTGCCCCTGCTAACTGTTTTGGGCTCTTGCACCACCAGCTCACTAACCGGTTCAGGATGGATTCCCTTATAAGTAAAAGGGAAAAAGCAATTACAGTCTGTAGTCACTACTGGGGGTGTTTTATAATAATTTACAGTTGTTATGGATACACATCCATTCTTAAATCGTAATGACAATTTGATCACAAACCCACCTGTGTGTCATGATTTTCAGGCGGAGCGAACCCAGGCGCTGGAACCCAGAGTAATGACAGGTGAGTTGTAGGTGAGTAAAGATTTATTGTTTCTCCGTGGATGATGATGGCTTGGCTTAGACAAGGTCCGACTTGATTTTTTGGCTGGTGGCGTGGCTGGAGGTGCTAACGCGGTTAGCAACAGATGCAGAGGGGCTGCAGGGTTTCTCTGGGTTACTAAGCTTAGCAGATGGTCAGTCCACACTGGCGTCACCTGCAAGTGGCTTCTGCGCATGAGAACAAGAGTTAGATTCAGGACAACAGCAAGGCAGAGCAAAACAGAGCATGACTGAGACCAGGCGAGTCCCCATTGAAGGGCAACGAACTGGCATCGACTTGAAGGTTTGCAGCTCTTAAGAGGAGGTGAGGTGACGAGGATGAGTGACTGCAGCTGCTGGTAATCAGGAGTGGAGTGGAGCAGAGCTGAGGGGGGAGGAGTCTGACAGAGGCACCATGACACTGTGTTCTTGGTCTGTGCCATCTTTGCAAGCCACTTGTGCAGGCCAGGGGTGGAGCAGCCTGCAGACCCAGCAGTGAATAATGTGCAGTCTGGAACAGGATGGCAACTATGTGATTGCAGAATCCTTTATCAGCCACAAATCTGCAGGAGAAAGCTTTCAGGTTGGCACTTTCTGCATTCAGTGATATCTAGACACAATAAATTAAATAGGTTACAATTAAGACATACTTATGTTGCTACATCAATGTAACATGAAACTATAACTTTCAGTAGAGGAACAGACTTTGAGTTTGTAAAAAAGAGGAGTGCTTATTTAGAGATATTTCATTTAGAGTAATTGGTGTGCAGAGCTGCGTACATAAAGCAAATATGATTACATTTCATCTATGTTCAATGTTATTTTATTATATAGGTATCAAAAAAGAGGACATGTCCAGGAAAAAGAGGACGTCTGGTCACCCTACTTTCAGAAAAATAATACTAATAGTAAGTGAAGAAAGTGTCATGACTGAGAACGAAAATAGACCCAGATGCTGAAACCCGAAAAGATCACTCTCGAAGCCTGTTGGCAATGACAGATTTTATTTGCCACGGATGAATGGGAATCCGTGGAGCGGGAGTCCTGTGGCGAGGAGCGGACTGGCGGTAAGTATCCCTCTGGTAGCGGGGTCTTGTTCTGCTGGTGGAGCGGTGGTTGAGTGTGGCGTGTGGCACGGCGAGGCTGGAGGGCTTGGCGTGATGATGGCTTGGAATGAACGAGGTGGAAACTGGACCCAGGCAGGAGATTGGCTTGCAGAGATTTGTCCTGAAGACAGAAATGACAGCTTGAGTAGGACGTTCAGGAGTAATCAGAAGTTCACTAGAACACGAGGAGCATGAGACCAGGTACTTCACCATAGTTGGCAACGATCAGGCGATGAATACTGAAACCGGCCCTCCGATATACTGTGGGGTTGATGATGGAAGTGGCTGCAGCTGGGTCCAATCAGTGGAAGCTCCCGGGGGAACCATGACAGAAAGTACCGCAGCCAAAAAGAATGAACTGCAGCAAAAAGAATGAACACGCACACGGGCAACTTATCATTTCTTACTTACCTAGTACAGCTTCACCAAATTTTTGGTTATGTTAATCTCATGCCTTTTTCACTTAAACATACACATAACATATTCACTGCGATGTGTTATACCTTAAATTACAAATTAATAACACCAGGATTTACAGTTGACGTAAACAGAGTTAAACCCGGTGATGCGGCTATGGCCGCTATGGTGGTATCACTGGTATCCACCATTACTAAGCTAGCTAAAGCTTACCTTGGTAATGGTGGATAAACTCTTCGTGGACGAATTTAAATCCCTTGTCCAATTTGTTTCTTTAGTGGACGAATGCATCTTCACACTCTTCATCACATCGGCGCTGGTGAACTACGGAATAAACTCAGGCTCTTTGAAAACACTGGAGGCTCTGCCATTCCTCCGCCAGCAAAGCACAAACCGGAACTAGGTTTACACTTTGATTACGTGTTTCGTTTTTGTGAAAAAGGTCTATTCACTAAAATGAATCCCAACAGATGAATGGAGGAAAGGTTTCTTGGCATTCTTTCTGCATTAAGAAATTTGCAACTCTTTTATTTCTCTGTTTACTTTAAATTATCGCAACACGCTTGAGTAAAACATCAGATTCAGTATTATGCACTATAACCACAAGAACAGGTTTGCTTGTACATGTGTTTTCAACTCATTTAAATTCACTTAATGCCTTTGTCATTATGGCCCAGATCGTTAATATGTCTAAGATACATTTTAAGGTTAGTGTAAAAATTTAGATTTTGTTATTTTGCATCCATCCTTTCATTTTCTTAACCAGCTGTGTCCTTTTTAGGGGTTATGTAATAACAAAGCATGTCTGTGGCTATTGGGGAAAAAATGAAGCTAACTCAGTTTTAGACCATTTTCAGGTTTTTTATCATCCTACATTGGACAATTTGAGTAAACAATCAACATATGAAGCATGTTCTTGGACTGTGGGAGGAACCAGAGTCTGAAGGCCCACTTGCATGAGGGAGAACATGCAACTCCACAGTGATTTCAACACTGTCAACAGCAGCCGGTTCATCCAACCGCGCCCGCCTCCCGGCAAGTGAACAGGAACTCAAACATAGAACCACTGCTATTACTCCCAACTGATGATCCACCAAACTCTGTGTGAACAAGTAATCTCTGCATTCAACCAAACAGACTCTTACAGTTTTGGCACCTACACCATCCTTTAATGGGGAGTCAGGAAAGGACATTTTTCCTTTAGTCGTAAGACTTTGTACCTCAAAAATCTGCCTATTTCAATATGTCAGTATTGAGGGCAGTTCTGTGGCTGTTTCCGCTCTTTTTGCTCTACCATGTCAGAAGCTACCTGACACAGACGTAATCCACTATGGCACTTTTTATTTTAATGCTTAAGTGCTTTAATGTTTACGTTGTTCCAACAGTGGAGCGCCTCACTAACTTTGTTACTGAAGGACCATCCATTACTGAGCAGAGCTGCTTGGGATTATTTATAACACCCTAAGCCAGAGGTGTCGCTGTGTAATTCACTGTAAGCAGGTTTCATTAGAATTGCAAATCAATGCTCTGCACCGTTTACCTCCACTCTGTTGCAGTCACTCCTCCATCTCCATCTTTGCCTCCTTCAGACGCTCATCCCCTCTTTCCTCTGTCTCTATCTTCCCTCTGCTTGTATTGGGTACTTTGTCTTCCACAGCATACACAGCACTTGCTCCTCGGCACTGAGCCAAGCCAGAACCTGACAGGACAATAATGGAAGGCAGATAAAATGAAAGGTAGAAGGTTAGGATAAAGGAGCGGGCAATGCACCTAAAAGACTTTCCTCTTTTCCTCTTAAGATGTTTGTGTTGTTAATCATTTAGGGTGATGCCTGGTTTGAAGCCAGTGATGCTGGGAATGGTGTCAGGTGTTCTTTAAGTGCTCTGCTGGCATGCGTTCCCTGGTGGTTATAAACATGGTTTACAGTTCAAATGTATGGACCATACTTCAAGCCATTGGTCTTTTTGAGAAAACAGTTTGCTTTTATGATCCCAATTTCAGGAAGAATCCAGACTCCATCTGAAAAGGTGAAATGTCAAACTCTAGAAAGCAAAGGAAGAGGAGGACCTATGGGCACAGATGTGCTGATGCATGATTTTATTCTGTTAGATTATTGTAATGCCCTGCTCTCTGGTTTACTCAAAAATTGCTTGACGGCGTATAATTATTGCAATAATCTGCACCACAAATTCTGATGAGGACCGGGGGCAGGAACACTGGTTTTAAAATCACTGCATTGGCTTCCTGTGCATTTCAGGATTGATTTTAATGTTTAATAAATGTTTCAATTGTAGTTTTAGCAAAGTGATGCTATTAAAGTATTCCAAAAAATCCTAACTTGGATTGTTGTGCTTGTTTTTTAATTTTGAAAAGCTTTTTTTATGCTTTTCATTTTCATGCTTTGAGGTGAAGGAAGCTTGAAAACTGCTTTTCTTATAAATGAAGTTTCATTTGATAACCAAAAGAAGTCTTATAAAAAGCTGCAACAGAAGGAAATAATCTTGTTTGTTTTAAATATAGGAGAGACAATTAAGATGTCAAATGTGACATCATGTTGGTCTTTCACCACTATGAGGCACAGCTTTGGAGATTGGGGGACATTTAGTGGAGGAACTGTTTGGAGTTGTTTGCTGACGAAAGATGTTTAACTTTTTGGTCCTGATAAATATGCAAAGAAGCTTTTGTTTCCTCTATCACCTTCTTTTAACCTGAGTTTATTGCTGCTGAAGCGGCAAAGCTCAACAGATACGATTTCAAAAAAGACAAAAATCGGGGTAAGCCGTCTTTGCTTTCTCTCACTCTGTCAACTCTGCCACCTTTCTCACTTCACACCTTCTATCAAAGTGTACCCTTCAAGCTCCTCTCATCTCCTCACAACTGGAATGAAGGAGCCTTTCAGCATCGCCTCAGCTGAATCAGTCATGCCTAACTCAGCTCCATCACACACTTCCAGTCTTTTTCTGCCTTTTTCTCTTAGATATTCTCCTCTGTCTTTCTCCTCCAAACCATTTTTCTTTGTCATACTCAGTCTCTCTACACTCTGCATCAATGGCTGGTTGTGTATTTACTGAACAATGAGCTGCTTTTCTTCATCTGCCCATAGAACAAGCTGGTGTTTCTCCATTTATCTCTTTTTAACCTCCATTTACTCTTTCAATCCGCCTTGCCCTGGAGGCGATCTCCAACAAACCGTTCTTTTGATCACCGCTGTGCTTTTCCCTTCTAACTTTCCCCCCAGCACATTTTCCGTTTTTACCCCTTTTCATTGTAGATCTTTTTTTTCTCAATTTCCTGTCATTTCCTCTCCTTTGGCCGCCTCTCATATAAGTCAACCCCCACCATAGAGACGCAGAAACTCCATTAACCTCATTTTTTGTTCCGGTTTTTACAAAAACCATCTCAACTTCTGCCTAGCCTGCCTGCTGTTCCTCACGTTTTTACCCTCTGTCACCAAGTCAGGTTTGTCCATCTCGCAGTCAAATGGGATTTTCAAGGCAGATGCCTAAATGTTACGCACCCTCTCTGGACTGGAGTCAGTTACTAGTGGCAGGCAGGTATAAACCATTTACGCCTTCAAGTACCTTTTACTGAGCTGTGACTTCAAAAAGCCAGGGACGGTTCACTTTCCCTCATATTTTTACTGCTGTCAGTTGTCTTTTCACACTTATGCTATGCTTCTCTTCTCTGCCTACACCCATAGTGGTGTGGAAAAATAGTTTTTCCAGAATTTCCAGAGTTCCAGATCGATAATCTAGTACCATATTTACATGCTGTTTTATGTTTCTTCCTGTTACAGTTGTATATTTTTATGATGTGTTGCTCGCAGTTAAAGTATTGCTAACCCCCCCCAACCATCCGTTTTCTGTTTGTGTCTCTTTTTTCACAGGAGCATCCGTCACGATCACAGCCATGGGTGGAGGGTTTTTTAACATGCTTCTCCTTTTAGCCTTTTCACTCCTTTTTTTGTGTTAATTGCACCCCCCATACACACACACAGTCCTGCAGGTTCTTGTTTTCTCCTTTTTCCTAAAGTGTGAGGGTTGGGAATATTTAACAGAGTGGAGTTTAAACGAATTCCTCTTTTTAATTTTCTTTCTTTTTTTAATTCTCTTTTTAATTTTCTTCTTTAGAAGAAGAGGAAATCCTTCTATTCAGACAATATTACTCCACCTTCACAACACCATGTAAACAACAGAATGCCACATTTCAGAAAAGCTCAACTGTATGTCCAGTAGTCACACGTTCTCGTAGAGGGTTGAGCTGGTCGTAGAGAGAAGCGGCTGCAGGTATTGCAGGTATGTCTTGTAGTTCCCTTAAAGCAAGATACAGCCACCTCAAGAGATGTCCTAAAAACGGAATGTACCATTGTGGTGTAGTGGTAAGCATATTGCGAGGTATTCCTAGGGATAATGCAAGTTGCACCCAGTCATGTCGTACGGCTGATGATGTCGTACGGTGTCCTTATGCCACACTCTAGTCTTTGGTAAGGTGCGAGCACCGGCTCCTTTTTGACGGTGTGCAATTGCAGCATGCACAGGGTGTGCATGTGATATGTAAGTGCCCATAAGTCAACACAAACTACACTGATTGTGTAATTTTCTTCTTTTTTTTAATGACTTAAACTTTATCAATTTTAAAGACATAATTACAACAATGCACACAGGGACAAAAGGCACAGTTAAGATGTAGTTCACTGTGAAAAGAAAAAGAAAAAAAGCCAAGAACATCCAAAAAAACGAAAACAAAATTAAAACAAAAGAAAGATAGAAAAGAAATACCAAAAACAAAACAAACCAACAAAACAAAAGAGACAAATAGATGCCAAGTCTGTCAAATATCCCTTACACATACATAAATGGATACAACATTACATAACAGAGTTGAGGTCACTTCTAAACTCTTGAGCTGGAGATGTCATTGACCTGTGTGTAATCTATATGATAACCTCTCTAGGGCTGCAAGCTGACCCAGAGAAGTCTGCCAGTGGGTAAGTGACGGAGCCGATGGGCCCTTCTATTGTAATTTTCTCATTTCTAACAGTCAGGCTGCATGTTAGAGGTACGCACTCACGTCTCTATGGGCACATTGAGTGGTCTACAACCTTGATATTTCTGTGGGTCACCTACTGTACGTGCCCCGTACAGATTAGCCCATTTTCTTGCCCGCAGAGCAGACTGCATTCAACCGTAAGGGCAGTTGGGACTGAGACTTTTCAGTGCTTCTTATAGAGTAGATTACATTGCAAATACTAGAACAGTCAGGAGATTTGAAAATGTTCCCAGGTTGAGTCTTGAGTCTCAAAAAATGCTTTTCACAGTGACAACAGCTGCTTTTGCATATCCTTCAATTCTCTCAACAGTAGTCTAAATTCTCTGCAGAGAGTTTAAATTGTTTTATTTTTAGAAATAGCTTTGAGACTGGCAGAGCTTTTCTGGCCAAGAACATCTTTATTGTTTTCAGACAAGCTGTACAATAATTACTGGCAGTTCCACATGTGCATTTTTTCTAATCCAGTTGTCCTTTTTGAGTTAGAACCAAACCTGCTGTCTTTTTTTAAGGTCAGTGATGTTTTATATTACTGTCAGGTCTGACGTCTGCTTCCATCAAAAGAACTTTTTCAGACAGAATATTACAGACCTTGTGCTCCCGTTCAGTCTGACATTCAGGTCCAGGAGGAACAAAACGAGCAAAGGACACCCATCTTTATGTTTTCCCCCAAAGAAATTGTTTTTTTCAACTATTTGCAATGGTAATGTTTATGTCAGAAGTGTTTTGAGTCAGAACGCATGTTTCTCAGGGGGGTATTCCAGAAAGCACATTTAAACTACCCTGACTTTAACCCTGAACTCTGGCTGAAATCCGCCAGAACTTGCTTACTCTGGGTATGTCGGTTCCAAAGGCCGGATATGAGTTAGCATAACTCACGCTTCGACTTGGTAACCTGGTTTAATGCGTGCTGCAAGTACATAAAGACATTCTCAATGGATTAAGATTTCGGAGTCACTACGAGCCGATGTGGAGAAAAAAAGAGAGCGATATACTTCAGTGAGACGGAGTCGGAGATTTAAATGACGGTGTATAAAGATTATACCTCATCAATAAAGTAACACAGATTATACCTCATCAATAAAGTAACACTTTGTTGCATAATCAAAAGAAAGAAGTTTCTTAGCAGGAGAAAAATAACAGACAAAGTAAACACATGAGTTCTATCTAGTTTCTGTTTTCACTAATGGCGATAATATATATATGTTAATTATTCAACTTAAATGAATTAATTCAGTGGTAACAACTGAATATTTTTCACAATTCAAATTTACATATTTGTTATCTAAATAAATGTCCTTATTACTCAATTCAATTAAAGTTTTTCCATCTTAATTTATTGTACTTCTTGAACTCTCATATCTCTAAGTTTGAGCCTGCAGATATTCTCCTTTTATAATAAAATGAATTAAACAAAATGGATTTACAAAAGGTAACCATACCAATATATATACCTTTTCTCTGACTTTAACATATGTATTGCCACTGAATAGTAGGGGTGATATATAAACTCATCATCCTCTCCCTTCCTCTCACTCATGGTGCAGAAAGGAATTAAACATAACAGGACAAATAACTAGACAAAAAACAGTAAAACAACTAAACATCTAAACACATTTAGTCAAAAAGCCACACTTAAACTCAAATTCGCCCAGGTAGGCAAAGGGAATGTCCAGTTCCATGCGGTGCCACAGCACCAAAGTTACACCTACTTAATTGAATTAATTTGAATGAAAGTAAAATAACTGTCTGATAACTACGTGTATCTTAACTAAAGCAAATAATTAAGTTAGATCAAAGTAAAAAAGTTTCTCTTTCAACATCAAACGTGGTCTTATCACCTTCCTCTCTGCGGTGGAAAAAAGTATTATCATGGCTTAACTAAATCCCACTAAATCATCAAACAAACTAACATTCAACTGAACCTGCTCCAGACCAGGTTATGTTCAGAACATGAGTTGCTATGGCAACTTGACATACCCTAAAATACCTCATTTTTGGAGACCGAACACTGGGGGTTATTTGCTTATAGCCTCAAACTTACCGTGGTAACTAGCATAACCTGCTTTCTGGTACCCCCCAGGTGTACCACACTATTTGTTTAATCACACCAACTTTAGCTCATCCTCGGCTCTAAAGAGACATGAAGATGGCAGTTGTTAAAGGCTGACAGGAATCAAAATGCTGTCAGAAGGGGCGGATGCATGACCACAGTCTCTCAATCTCATTAGGTCACATCTTAATTAGGTTCCAAAACTTTTAGCAGTTATGATCAGAGTTGTTTCATGCAGAGTGATTACACATCATTTTCCTTTTCCTTTGTCAGTTTGTTCCCGAATGATTTTACAGTCTGCAGATATATTTGTTTGAAGCACTGGAACAGGTCAGCAGCTGGCTTTTGCTACACACGTTACACTTCACTGTAAATGATTTTTAGGGCTTTGGTGGAAAAAATAAAGAAAGGTATTCAAAGTTTTGCACAAATAAGTGATCTTTCAGAGAAAAATCCCACAAACAAAAAAACAGATCAGCGACACATTTACTCAGTTGACCTGAAATGTTATTTCAGTGTCCCGGGTTTAAATGATTCAGTTCAGTTTTAAATCAGGAAAAGTTCATTTCCACTGTTTGATTGGTTTTGGTTCAGAAGTATAAATCACTATATTGAAGTTTAGTCCTACAGATGATTTGGCAGGTATGAAGTACTTTAGTTTCAAACACACCATCATCATATTCAATAAAATCCATTTTCTTGGAAATTAGAGTGAGATGTTTCCAAACTTCTTAGCGTCTCAGTTTCATCAGATGACAGTTAGGTGTAACGGAGTTTTTTTATCTTCATTATCTTTTCATACATTCCTGTCAACACGAACAAACCAGGATTTAGGAGTAAGTGCGATTTTGACAGCATTCAAAAAACAAAATAAACAAATCCAGATAAATTATCACGGCACACTGGATGATCCATATCCTGGGCACTGTGTCTTGGTAGTTTGAGGAACCACTAGGGTTAGACTGCAGTTAAGTTTCCACATTTGCATCATAAGAAGTCTTTAATGAAGCATGTGGACGGTCGATCTTTGTGTTCCTGCAGCAACTGGTAAAATCCTGCTCTACAATATGTGATCTCTTCCATTATCATCCCAAGGTTACCAAAGACAGTGGGCTTGAAGCCCTACAATGAGCTGTTCCTCTAATGGATTCATTCCTGATCCTATCCATCTGAGTCCTCCCAAAGAACAGCAACATCTTCATCTCTGCTGCTTCCAGCTCTGCCTCCTGTCTCTGCACCAAAGTTTCCAAGCCATGAACATGCTTGCTCATGGCAGAAAATTAACTAAAATTATCTGTAATGACTGAAATATCTGGTTCTGGTTCCAGATCCAGGCACTCTGGTTCTAGATGCCACTTGTTTAGCAGAGAATCAGCTTTTCAGCATACTGGTCCTCCATTCATGCAACATGGCAGAAGTCTTCACTTTATTTGAAATATGAGTTATCATCTTTGGCTGATGGATTGGTGGCAAACAAGTGTTTGGTGGATGTGGCCTGTATCATACAAACAGACATTGACATTCTGTGGCAAGACAAGCTGTTCCCCTCGTGTCTCCTGCTAATGGCGTGTTTATTTAGAAGGAATTCATTTTCAGGAGTTCTCTGCCCACAGATACTGAAGGCAACTACAAGACTCCTGTGAGCAGTGACATGCCGTGTGATGGGGTCTGCCCTCTGCTTCCCAGCAACCTCTGCAACACTCAGTTGAGGAATAACAGAGCTGCAAATGGAGCATCATTGATCTTAGCCTGTCGGAAGTAAACTGCTCAAATGAAATGAAAGCATGTGGACCAGAAGGATTTCAATAATGTTTGAATTCTCAAAATGTTAAAAGACAACAGTTTTTCCTTTTTGAACAAAGGCCAATGTGGTGGAGGTGAGAGCTCTTCAGCGACAGTGTTCTGCTCAGCACGTGTGAGTTTGAAGAAAAGGTGGAAGAGCAGAAAGCTACCAGTACTTGTAATATCAAGCTCTGCTGATTTTGAGTGAATGTAAGGATTACTGTCTGTGATATCAGTGGAGTTCAGAGAGAACATAAATTTCTGAACAGGAAAAGAAAGCTTGTGAGGAGGGACTGGACTCATACCTGGCATAAATGCTTTTCTGTCCATCCTGCTCTTCAAACTGCACAGGGACTGATGGAGCTGGACAATAGCCACGGTTACATGCACAAAATATCTTGATCGGATCAATGGTCGGATTAGGAATTCAACCGTGTATGGGCCTAAAACCTTTTCGATTAGACATTTTTTCATCACATGGGTCTCACTTTCGATCGGAATAAATCACTTGAGCATGCGCAATACTCTCTAAAATACCGAAAGAAGAAATGAGTCGATGTAAACAAACGGCTACATACATATATTTAGCAGCTCCGTAATATACAAGATGATCTTCTAAACATGCTTTTATTATTGTTATGGTTATTATGAAGTGCCTGTTCGCTCATCGTTTTATTTTTAATCCGTGTGGTCAGTGCTTTTTGTGACGACGGCCGGAAGAACGGTTAGGTGAAGGCTAACATGCGCTGACAACAACATTTACCTGGATGAACATAAAATCGATGCGGGGAATGCTGCATTCATTTGGCTGCCGCATTGAATATGTGGGAATAACATCAGCCTTTATTTGTCAGAACCACGACTGGAAACACAAATCCCGTGATTGTGCACTATGGTTTCTAAGGACTGAGCGGCATTTCTGCTTTGAAAAGCTAACACCGCCCCAAAGCCGTTCTGTGAGCTGGAGACATGGTTCTCCTGAATTCCGACCCTCGTTCACATAGAGCTGTGGGACGGATGGCAGTCCGAAGTCTCCCACACGTAACAAAGCATCCTCCCCGCCCCTCATACACAAAACTTATTAAGTCCGGCTGCTGTGCTCAGAGACAAGGTTTGTTCCATCCGGCGGGTCGGACGCGCCAAGTCCAGGCGTCCAAGGAGACCGCGGCGTTCCTTCCCGAAGCCTCGGGGAGTGTCAGAAGATACTAGGGAGAGGCAAAGGAGCCCGCGGGGCGAGCGGAACGCAGGCGTCTGCGGCTGCGGGCGTCTACGTAACAGCCGGTCGGTCCTGTTAGAGCTCCAAAGCCTTCTCTGGAGCGAAACACCGTCTATGCATGACGTTAAACCAGAGCAGTAGTGACACACAATCGGAATGAAGCGTTTACATGCTACACGATCGGATAAACAATCGTAACCCACCTATCTCGATCGGTAAGAAGTTTTGATCCGAACGAGTCTGATCGGGGCAGAGTTTCCGAGCAGCGTGTTTACATGGCCTTTTCTTCCCGATCAGGCGTTCATTCGATTACTTTTGCCCATGTAAGCGCCCAGCTATTGAGGCAAGGTAAGGAGGAAAGAGAACAGAGGCTGCGCCTTAATCCTAACTTCCCTCTCACAGGTGGATATGGGCTATACTGTGGGTAAAATGGTCAAATCTGTAAAGGGCACTGGGTGACCCAAATGAAATATCCAAATCATTGACCACTCTGTGAACTTGTGAAAAGAAAATGTTCATGCACATTTTTTGCTATAGGTGAGAGATTGTAGTGAACACTTAAATAACACATAAAGGGTAATTATTATTCAGTTTATTTAAAGGTATAAAATGGTTAATGAGGGGTTAAGTGATTCAGTCGTAGCACTACTGAAGGCCCAGGTGTGTAATGCACGGTCCACCACTGGTCACAAGCTTGCTGGAGCCTACACCAACTGGTGTTGGGTGAAGACGGGGTTCGCCCTGGACTGTTGTATGGTGCAAAAACTTTCTGAATCCTTCAGATAAAGTACTGGCCTAGCTTCTTCCACAAAAGCACATCTGAGGGCACAACACCTGTGTTTTAAAAAGCAATGACATTTTGACCCTAAAAAACTGTTGTCCATGGTGCAATTGTGGCTTAACGCCCTCCAGGGGATTCTACTGAAACAGATGCTCAATGAAAAAGCTATGAATTGATTTTCATGTCAAATGCAGCATCTTCAGTGGAAGGTGTAAACATTTCTCTGAACAGATACTTCCATAACTGCATGTTGGGGTTGGTCTGGTTCTGGCTTCCCTCTGGCTCCATTTCCCAGCTCTCTGCTGCTCCACAGGAGGCTGATGCAGCGAGGCAGACACAGCAGTGTGCCAGCCACTGCTGCAGCCAGTACAACTCCTGGCACAGCAGGTCGGCGCTGTGCCACCTCATGCCAGCGAGAGCAGATTAGAGTCACTTCACCTAACCCTGCTGTCATGCCAGACTCACCCCCTCAGTCTTTGGCCTGGGGGGTTTGACCTGCCCTTTCAAACACTTATCTGTGTGTGTTTTGGAAAAAGAGCTGACTGAAGGGACAAGTCTGAAAAAGATTAGTTATACTTGCTCTGCTTGGATCTGACTGCTCCATTTATACGGTTTTCCACTGCTGTGTATGAACTAGTCAACATGCGCTCTGAAGAAAACCCGCAAAAGCATCAGGTTTGATAGTCAAACACACAAAAGACTGCAGAAACTCAAAATAATCATCAAATATATAATCAAATATCAAATATATATACTTCCGGCTCTCGGAGAAAATACGCAGGCATAAACGCTGCAGTTTCTCAACTCTATTTACCGCATAAAGCGTAAATATTGAGAAAAGCAATTTCTAAACATGCGAAGAACCCAGTGTCAGGAATATGAGGACTTGAGAAAGACGCGATTTTATTTAATGCTGGAAGAGATCAAAGCTATAAAGATTGTTCACGGACAAATTCTGGATACTGCTCCGGAGGTGAAAAAGGTCCGGGCTCTGCAGAACACAGTGCTTCAACTGGATGGATATCATCGGCGAATGGATGACCAGAGCAAATCTCCAGATCTAACGGCGTGATAATCACGGATTGAAAATCAGAGCCGGTCATACGGCATACAGTGACCGCGAAACCAGTGAAATCCGGCCGAGCAGAGAGCGAGCTCTGTGGAAAAACAATTGAGGACTTCCCTAAAGTCAATGGAATTTCTCCTGGACACCAACAATGTGGAGATCTGCGGGCCGCTTCCCAGGAGAGAGAAGACACCCGACAAACCCGGCAATCCTCTTAAAGTTTGTCAATCGGAAGCACAAAGCAGCTTTTATTGAGGCAGGAAAGAGGAAATCTATGAGGAACCAACGTTTTCATAGTAGAAAACCTCCACGAAAAAGGAATGCCGACAGCCGCCAGAAGAGCACACGTTACTTGAAAAAGCAGGGGAAAATTCAGGGAACCTGGGTGAAAGACTGTAAAATTTATGCCAAACTGTGAAAACCCTGAGCAGTCAAGGTTGTTCTTGTCAGGGCCTGCAAGATTTGGAAAAATATTTACCCACTACAGTCTAAACAGAGATGCGGTAGATGCTGGTCTTACAAGATGAGAGACAAATTCTACTATCATGAAGCTACAAAAGAACAACGCCTGGCTAACAGTCACCCGCAACCACAACTCTCAGAGAGATCTGAATGGTGAGCAAACCGACCTTAAAATATTCAGTGATAATGACAACAACCTTTAAGACATCGACCCTGATCAATTCTTTTCCACTGTTAATATGGACTGCAAATATTACAGCATAGATGACTTTAAAAACTCGGTTAACCCAGAAGAAAAACTGTCAATCATTCACTTTAACAGCAAAAGCATGTATCACCAACTTTGAAGACATCAAGGACTATTTACAGAATATGGGGCATTTCCTTGATATCATAACCATATCTGAAACTTGGTTCAGCAGCGACAAAGGGCGTGACTTTGAATTGAAACTACGAACTTAACTATGTGAACAGAGTAAACAAAAAGGTGGAGGAATGCATGGCTATATGTGGAAAAAATACAAAGTTTACAGTGATTGATAAATTGTCTGCAGCAGTGGATGGAATACTGGAATGTCTTACAATTGAAATATGTAACAATTCAGGGAAAAATGTCATTATAAGCTGTGTTTATGAGTCGCCAGGGTCAAGCCAGAAGTGTTCAGTGACTGGATGGAAAAAGATGTTTACCTCTAAATAATATAAAAATATTATGCATCTGTGGAGACTTCAATATCGATCTGATAAACCCAGCAAACATAAAGCCACCACGGCTTGACTTTATCAACAGAATGTATGGAATTAGTTTATATCCAACCATAACAAGACCCAGCAGAATCAAAGTGCTGCTCTTATTGATAATATATTTACAAATAATATAGAATGCACTCATATGAGTGGACTAATGATATGTGACATAAATGATCATTTACCAGTTTTTGCACTATTTGACATCAATGTGAAGACAAAGAAAATTATAAAAGAACCAGTCTACAAAAGGCTAAGAAATGAAAAAACCATGAATGCTCTGAATAATGACTTATCAGACAAAACTGGAACTCTGTGTACAGAGAAAGACTCATCCTCGGCTCTAAAGAGACATGAAGATGGCAGTTGTTAAAGGCTGACAGGAATCAAAATGCTGTCAGAAGGGGGAAGGATTGCATGACCACACAGTCTCTCAATCTCATTAGGTCACATCTTAATTTGGCTCAAAACTTTTACAGCAGTTATGATCAGAGTTGTTTCATGCAGAGTGATTACACATCATTTTCCTTTTCCTTTGTCAGTTTGTTCCCGAATGATTTTACAGTCTGCAGATATATTTGTTTGAAGCACTGGAACAGGTCAGCAGCTGGCTTTTGCTACACACGTTACACTTCACTGTAAACAATTTTAGGGCTTTGAGTGGAAAAAATAAAGAAAGGTATTCAAAGTTTTTGCACAAAATAGTGATCTTTCAGAGAAAAAATCCCACAAACAAAAAAAACAGATCAATGACACATTTCTCAGTTGACCTGAAATGTTATTTCAGTGTCAAGTTTAAATGATTCAATTCAGTTTTAAATCAGGAAAAGTTTGTTTCCACTGTTTGATTGGTTTAGTTCAAAGTATAAATCTATATTGAAGTTTAGTCCTACAGATGTTTTAGCAGGTATGAAGTACTTTAGTTTCAAACACACCATCATCATATTCAATAAAATCCATTTTCTTGGAAATTAGAGTAAAGTTGTTTTAATCTTCTTGCGTCTCAGTTTCATCAGATGACAGTTAGGTGTAACAGGTTTTTTGCATCTTCATTATCTTTTCATACATTCCTGTCAACACGAACAAACCAGGATTTAGGAGTAAGTGCGATTTTGACAGCATTCAAAAAACAAATAAACAAATCCAGATAAATTATCACAGCTGCTTACTGGATGATCTGTATATCCTGGGCGCTGTGTCTTGATGGTTTTGGGGAACCACTAAGGGATTAGACTGCAGTTAAGTTTCCACATTGCATCATAAGAAGTCTTTGTGAAGCATGTGGACTGGTCGATCTTTGTGTTCTGCAACAACTGGTAAAAATCCCGCTCTCTAATGTCATGTTCTCTTCCATTATCATCCCAAGGTTACCAAAGACAGTGGGCTTGAAGCCCTACCATGAGCTGTTCCTCTGATGGATTCATTCCTGATCCTATCCATCCTGGTCACTCCCAAAGAGAACAGCAACATCTTCATCTCTGCTGCTTCCAGCTCTGCTTCCTGTCTCTGCACCAAAGTTTCCAAGCCATGAACATGCTTGCTCATGGCAGAAAATTAACTAAAATTATCTGTAATGACTGAAATATCTGGTTCTGGTTCCAGATCCAGGCACTCTGGTTCTAGAGGCCCACTTGTTTATCAGAGAATCAGCTTTTTCAGACAGTGGTCCTCCATTCATGCAACACGGGCAAGTCTTCACTATATTTGAAATATGAGTTATCATCTTTGGCTGATGGAATTGGTGGCAAACAAGTGTTTAGTGGATGTGGCCTGTATACGCCACAAACAGACATTGACATTCCTGTGGCAAGACAAGCTGTTCCCCCTCGTGTCTCCTACTGACGAGCGTGTTTATTTAAGCAGGAATTCATTTCAGGGAGTTCTCTGCCCACAGATACTGAAGAAGCTTCTAAAGACTCTAGCTGAGCAGTGACATGCCGTGTGATGGGGTCTGCCCTCTGCTTCCCAGCAACCTCTGCAGCGCTCAGTTGAGGAATAACAGAGGCTGCAAATGGAGCATCATTGATGTAGCTGTCAGGTAAACTGCTCAAATGAAATGAAAGCATGTGGACCAGAGAAGGATTTCAATAATGTTTGAATTCTCAAAATGTTGTTAAAAAGGAACCAACAGTTTTTCCTTTTTGAGA
Organism: Oryzias sinensis; assembly: GCA_037389245.1. NCBI lineage: Eukaryota > Metazoa > Chordata > Actinopteri > Beloniformes > Adrianichthyidae > Oryzias > Oryzias sinensis. The sequence goes on along the minus strand of CM074488.1, from coordinate 18,001,574 downwards.
CAAAAGGCCAATGTGGTGGAGGTGAGAGTTCTTCAGCGACAGTGTTCTGCTTTCTGGCTTTGATAATGAGTTTGAAGAAAAAGGTGGAGGGAGCAGAAAGCTACCAGTACTTGTAGTATCAAGCTCTGCTGATTTGAGCAGATATGTAAGAGGATTACTGTGTGTGATATCAGTGGAGTTCCAGAGGAAGACATGAGATTTCTGAACAGGAAAAGAAAGCTTGTGAGGAGGGACTGGACTCATACCTGGCATAAATGCTTTTCTGTCCATCCTGCTCTTGAAACTGCACAGGGACTGATGGAGCTGGACAATAGCCACGGTTACATGCACAAAATATCTTGATCGGATCAATGGTCGGATTAGAATTCAACCGTGTACATGGGCCTAGAAAAACCTTTTCCGATTAGAACGAACCATCACTGGAAACACAAATCCACGTGATTGTTTTAACGGTTTTGAAGGACTGAGCGGCATTTCTGCTTTGAAAAGCTAACACCGCCCCGAAGCCGCTGTGTAAGCTGGAGACATGGTTCTCCTGAATTCGGTTGCCCGTTCGCATAGAGCTGTGGGACGGATGGCAGTCCGAAGTCTCCCACACGTAACAAAGCATCCTCCCCGCCCCTCATACACAAAACTTATTAAGTCCGGCTGCTGTGCTCAGAGACAAGGTTTGTTCCATTCACCGGCAGCCGAGAACGGACCGCGCAGGGTCCAGACGTCAGGGGGCACGAAGCGCTCCTTCCCGGCGCCCCCTCGCGAGGGGTGTCGGAGAAGATACGAAGGGAGAGGCAAGGAGCCCGCGGGGCAAAGGCGGAACGCAGAGGCGTCTGCGCTTTGCCCCGGGCATCTACGTAACAGCCGGTCGGTCCTGTTAGAGCACCAAAGCCTTCTCTGGAGCGAAACACCGTCTACGCATGACGTTAAACCAGAGCAGTAGTGACACACAATCGGAATGAAACGTTTACATGCTACACGATCGGATAAACAATCGGCATGACCCACCTATCTCAATTGGAAAGAAATTTTGATCCGAACCAGTCTGATCGGGGCAGAGTATTCCGAATGGCGTGTTTACATGACGCACTTTTCTTCCGATCAGGGGTTCATTCCGATTACTTTTGCCCATGTAAACGCAGCTACTGAGGCAAAGGTAAGGAAAGGAGCAGAGGGCTACGCCTTAATCCTAACTTCCCTCACAGGTGGATGTGGGCTACCTGTGGGTAAAAAATGGTCAAATCTGTACGGGGCACACAGGTGACCCAAATGAAATATCCAAATCATTGACCACTCTGTGAACTTGTGAAAAGAAAATGTTCATGCACATTTTTTGCTATAGGTGAGAGATTGTAGTGAACTCTTAAATAACACATAAAGGTAATTATTATTCAGTTTATTTAAAGGTATAAAATGGTTAATGAGGGGTTAAGTGATTCAGTCGTAGCACTACTGAAGGCCCAGGTGTGTAATGCACGGTCCACCACTGGTCACAAGCTTGCTGGAGCCTACACCAACTGGTGTTGGGTGAAGACGGGGTTCGCCCTGGACTGTTGTATGGTGCAAAAACTTTCTGAATCCTTCAGATAAAGTACTGGCCTGGCTGTTTCACAAAAAGCACATCTGAGGGCACAACACCTGTGTTTTAAAAGTGCAATGACATTTTGACACTAAAAAACTGTTGTCCATGGTGCAATTGTGGCTTAACGCCCTCCAGGGCATTCTACTGAAACAGATGCTCAATGAAAAAGCTATGAATTGATTTTCATGTCAAATGCAGCATCTTCAGTGGAAGGTGTAAACATTTCTCTGAACAGATACTTCCATAACTGCATGTTGGGGTTGGTCTGGTTCTGGCTTCCCTCTGGCTCCATTTCCCAGCTCTCTGCTGCTCCACAGGAGGCTGATACAGCGAGGCAGACACAGCAGTGTGCCAGCCACTGCTGCAGCCAGTACAACTCCTGGCACAGCAGGTCGGCGCCGTGCCACCTCATGCCAGCAGAGCAGATTAGAGTCACTTCACCTAACCCTGCTGTCATGCCAGACTCACCCCCTCAGTCTTTGGCCTGGGGGGTTTGACCTGCCCTTTCAAACACTTATCTGTGTGTGTTTTGGAAAAAGAGCTGACTGAAGGGACAAGTCTGAAAAAGATTAGTTATACTTGCTCTGCTTGGATCTGACTGCTCCATTTATACGGTTTTCCACTGCTGTGTATGAACTAGTCAACATGCGCTCTGAAGAAAACCCGCAAAAGCATCAGGTCTGATAGTCAAACACACAAAAGACTGCAGAAACTCAAAATAATCATCAAATTACAGACACTTCTCATGCTACAGTCAAACTACAGGGATTTATATGTGTCCCCGAAACAAAACCCACTGCAAAAGGTCCTATAAACAATGCACATCCCTGGCTCTATGGAAGCCTAAATCCATTTTCACAGAGATATTTGTTGAAAAATTGGTTATTTTTAATTCAGGAATAGAACAAAAACTTTTAGAATTAGATTTCAAATAAGTTAAAATCATTGACCGTACCAGAGAATTGGACTGAGTGAGTCTAACGTCATCCATAAAAAATGGTTTATTTCCTGCTCCAACCAAAGGAAGTCAATTCAGTCACCATTTTTGATATTACGGATGCTGCCACTTGAAAGCGTACTACACAAAATCTGTCAATCAAACGTTTTGATTGTTGTATGTGGGGGCCAGCAGGCTCCACATCCTTTTACTGAGGCATCTGATTGGTCAGTTTATAACTTGAATAACTTGAACAACAGAACAAAATATAATTTAAAAATGAGGATTGAGGAATAAACAAGAATGGTTATTCTGACAAATAGAAGGATTGAGGAAGAGCTGTTTATTTCTCCATAGAAGTCTATGAATTTTGGCTTTTTGGTGACAGAGGGTACTTCCTGTTTGGAATGCCAGAAAGAGGCCACTCAGTCCAGTTCTCAGACATAGTCAATGGTTAAAATAGAAAATAGCAATAGAAATTGATTACTGAGGAAAACAAACTTGTTGTTTGTAATTGTGGCTGAAAGTAATATTTGTTTTTTTTAAAGTATTTTTCTCCCTTCATATTTACTCTCTGTTTTTTCTTTCACTCTTTCATAAAACATTGAAAAATGAAACTCCCCCCAGACTGACTTCCTTAGCTCCATCATTTAATCAAACCCTCTGATCACATGTTATTGCTCTTTTTTTCCACAGCTCCATTTCATTGTTTGCTTTTTCATGATGATTTCTCCACCATTCCTTCTTTTTGCCCCAGCAGACTCTGCTCTGCATAGTTCTGTGGACTCTCACAGCCGGAGGTGATCACCCGCAAACACACATTTAGAGACGAATGAACAACTGGACCAAATTAATTCCATCAGAGATGCTGAGCAGGAGACCCTCATTTAGCTGACATCCACTCTGGGGGCAGCACCTGCGTTAAATATGAACTGAGAGACATTTGTTTGAATCTGCCTAAAGTAATAGTAAACAGAAATAATAAAACAAATTACAACCAGTTGTAAATATTTATAATTCCCAAAAGTGGAGAAAGTGTTTTTGTTAATTTTGTCGGCTGAAAGCAAATGGTGGTGGTACCAACTAACTTATGGAGAATATTTTTGGGTTGTGGGAGGAAGCTGGCGAAAACCCACACATGAACCAGGAGAACATGCAAACTACACACATAAAAGGACCCAGCTGAGATTTGAACCAGGGCCTTCTCACTGTGAGGTCAGAGCTCTAACCAGTATACCACCATGCAGCCCGAGAGGTAAAGATAGAAAATAAATAAAATTACTTTAAAAAATAAAGAGTAATAAAAGATTTATCTTAGTATTTTGTTGCACCTTTTTCGACTTTTTAAACTATTTGATTTATGCAATGAGCGGGAAACTCACAAGAACAAAGTCCGACCGTTGTGAGATGTCTGCAGGGTAGCGGCAAAAGAGGTCCAGGTGAGCAGATGTGATTGGCAGATAACAGAGTCAAGACTGTGGACCTGTCAGTACAGACAGGAGCAGGAAGAGGGACATAAGGAAAAGAGTCAGCTTAAACCCTTGTGCTATCTTAGATGACCCCACCCTTACATTGAGGTGTTCTCCCTACCATGACAAAGGTGGATAAAGGTGGAAAGTTTTCATTTAATCCATGGACACCAGTAAAGATCACAAGACAGTGAAGAAAAAAGGTTCAGAGCACTGTCTAGTGGGTCTAGATGACCCAACTCCCAATGGTAAAGTGCCTAGGACAGCACAAGGGTAAAGACCAGGATCAGTCCACCAAAGATCTCACCCTTCCTTTGCTCTTCACTGAAGAATGGCCCCTGCAGCAGAACATAGCTGGGGAGGCATAATGGGCATCTGGCAAGGGACAGTTCAGGTAACAGGTGATAGATGAGCAACAAAGGCTGAAGCTCATGGAGTTCCTGATGACCCACTTCTTTAAACTGAAAATAAATTCTAAAATCTAAACTCTAGTTTTAGTCTCAGGTGTTTGGAGCAATAATGAAACATGAAGCTGTCCAGGTTCTTCTCCTCTGACTTGACCCTCCAGGAAAGCTGCTGCACCGTTTCCCATTTGAACACCGCCAGACAAAGACTGCAGCTTTACATTTCTTTTTAATTCACTTAATTAATACCCTCCACGTATTTTGTTCTGCTGCCGTTTGGTTAAGACTAAAACAGCATTTTTAATAAATACATTTTAAAAACAAAGAAACAACATGTAGTCCAATAAAACCGCTATTACAGATAGATTTAGAACATGGTGATTTAGCATTTACTGCTAGGAAAATAAAATTTTTTTTCTCTGGAAAAGTCAGTGGTTCCTTCTGCTGGATCTGTAATGTCATAAAGTCCATCTGGGTTAGATGTTCTAAAATTCAGAAGTAAAATAACCCCTTAGAATATGGACAGCAGCTTTCGTCCCACATGAACTGTTCCAAAACGTTAACAAGGTTGATTGAGATAATCAACATCTGCTCTGTTTTTATACGAAACATCAATATTTACTTCAATGTTCAATCTGCTTTGTCATAAGTGGAGCCAGTCATTTACCTGTTAATAAAATAGTTTGTGTTTTTTGTGACTGTACCTGACATCAAGTCGGATTTTTGACATTTTTTGCTGGAAGAGAGTTGAGTTAAAAGGTAACAGATGTTCTGTTTTCCTGTTTGAATCTGCCGTGGAGCCTCATCTGTTCTTGTCAGGTTATGGTAACCGCGCTGCAGCACAAACAGATTTTTCTTACATTAATTCTGAGGGAAATCTAAATGTCAGGATGTGGGGGGAGTTCCAAACAGACAGTGTTGCTGGTTTTCTGCAGTTTTTCTTTTGTTGTTACTTCATCCCTACACACTGAGTTTAAAAAACAGTGCATTATCTCTCATCATATGTGCTTTTTAGTGCTCATCGTCATGGAAGCTAATGGGCATAAATGTTTTACCATCCTGAAGTGAATCAGGGCAAAAGAATAGACTGAGGACTTCCTGACCCGGCGTGATTAGGATGATTCCAGGAAACCGGTCAACAGCCTGAATGATACATCAGTTCACTGCAGGGACTGTTTTTGTAAATCACAGCACCACAAAATCTTATTGATGTGTTTTTCTTTTTCCATTTCTTTGTTGGAGCATCAAGCAGGTGGATAAAGGTTTTGCCATTAAGATAGAGGTGTGTATTGGTGTATTGAATCTGAAATTTGTTGATCACAAACTCCAAAAATATACAAAGACAAATGAAAACCTGTCTGACAGGGCTGATTAAAGCCTTAGTCTTACCTGTCCTTACGGGTGGATACGGGCTGTCTGTGGGTGAAAAATGATCAAACCTGTATGGGGCATGCACAAAAAATCAAGCTCGTAGATTGCTCAGTGAACCCGTAGAGAGAAAATGTTCATGTGCGTTGTTCTCTACGGGCATGGGGGCATTACTTACCTACTTCACCATTATTTACCCTTACGTACAATACCTAAGGGTAAATTTGATTTGATTCTGATTTATTTCAAGCATTGTAGTCAAAGCAATAAAGAAATTACACATATTTATGAAACTCATTACATAAATGGTGAAATGCATAGTTTAAAAATACAGAAAATGAAACAAAACAAAAAAAGTCACTTAAATCACATTTGCTTAATTAAATATAGAGATAATTAACTAAAGTTAAGGAGAGCTTGATTTATTGCTTGAAAAGGAGTGGGAAGAAACAAGTTCATCTAATTCCACCCCTACTATTGTATTGTGATTTTAATGCATTTTTCTGTTTTGTGAAGCACCTTGAATTACTTTGTGTATGAATTGTGCTATACAAATAAACTTGCCTTGCCTTGCCTTACTGAGTTCATTCATTTGATACTTTTACAGTTTTTGAAAAACCGGTTCTGATCAAATAAGATTATTAATAGTAATAATCATTGATTATCATTAGAACACAAGATCACAATAAACCATTAATTATTGCTACACATGCAGATCAAGTAAACAAAATTGATAGCTATTTGGTTGTAATTCAAACCTTTCAGTAATCATTGTTGCACATTACAATGTAATACTCATTGGTTGTAGTTAAAAGAGCTTTGATTATTTCACCACAATCAAGTTCACACATGTTTTTGGAATTATTCAAACACCTGTTGATCCTTAACTCCTCTTATCTTCATATTGTGAAATCAGAGTTTCTTTATACATTTTCTTGAATATTTGGATATTTGAACATTGTTTGAGCTCATTACTTAAACCGTTCCAAAGTTTAGTGCCACACACCGACACACAGAAACTTTTCTTTGTGGTTCTTATCAATCTGATCTTAAAGTTCCAACATCCCCTCAGTTTGTAGCCTCCTTCATTTTCTAATAACTGTTTTTGGATATTGAATTGTAACAATTTCCCACTAGCTCTATATAAAAGTTGCGCAGTGTAAAAATCCACAAGGTCATACGGTTTTAAAAGTCTAGACTGATAAAATAAATTGTCTGTATGATCAAGATATCCGGCTTTATGTACAATTCTGACGCTCGTTTTTGAAGTAGAAAGAGAGGATGTAGTGAGCTACTATAATTATTCCCCCAAATTTCTATACAGTAGGTGAAATATGGTAGTAGTAAAGAACAGTATAATAAATATCTACTGTTGTATTCTAATATATGTTTAGATTTATTTATGATTGAAATACTTTTTGAGACTGTAGTTTGTATGTGTCTGATGTGTGGCTTCCAACTAAGTTTGTCATCGATAAAAACTCCTAAGAATTTGATTTCTGTAACACTTTAAAATTAAGACATTATTTATGTTAATTGAGAGCTCTTTATTGGCATTGTAGTTACCAAAAAACATCACTTTGGTTTTATCTAGGTTCAAAGATACTTTGTTGTAATCCATCCATAATTTTATTTTTTTTAACTCTGTGTTTACCACATTGCTAAGTTACCTATGATTGTCTTTAGAATATATTTGTGTATTCAGCAAATAATATGAGATTCATAAGCTTTGAAACATTGAATATATCATTTATGTAAATATTGAATAGCAGCGGGCCCAGAATTGATCCTTGTGGGACACCACAACTTATCTCTTTGGTTTCTGATGTATATTCATCAATCTTACAAATTGTTTTCTTCCCGATAAATAGCTTTTGACCCAAGTTAGCGCTAGTCCTCTTATCCCATATACTTCCAGTTTGTCAAGTAGGATGTCATGACTGAGAGTGTCAAATGCTTTTTTTAAGTCAATGAAAATTCCAGCTGCATATTTCTTTTTGTCCAAAGCATTTGTTATTTCCTCCACAGCATCAATAATAGCCAATGAGGTTGATCTGTTTTCTCTAAAACCATATTGGTTTTCATTTATAATGTTATATTTATCAATAAATGTAATCAATTTATCATTAAATATTTTTCTAAAATTTTTGAGAATTGTGGAAGAAGACAAAAAGGGTATATCTTTTGTAAATTGGAGTTTGTCTCCACTCTTATAGATAGGATTCACTTTTGCAATTTTCATTTGGTTTGGGAATCTCCCAGTTCGTGATGATAAGTTACATGTTAAAGGCTTAGAGATACTATTAATTACCTATTAATACTATTAATAATGGTGAAGTAGGTGAGGCGCAGGCATGTCGTACAGATTTTTCATTTTTCAACCCCCTCAAATCCTGTCCAGGATCCCGTTATTGCTGTTTACATAAGTGCATACTCTTTTCTTGTGGCCTGACTGTTAGAAATGAGAACATTAGACAATCAGTGTAGTTAGTGTGGACCTCAGGCGTCCTACGGTGACATACATATCACGTGCACACACTGTGCGTGCAGCATTCATGTGTAGTCAGTAAGGGACCAGTACTCACACCTTACTGACGACTAGATTGGGACATAAGCAGACTGTACAATAGCATCACCCTGTCATATGTGCTTTCTACCTCCATTAGCCCTTACAAATGCTTCACAATACACTTACCACACGCACAAAAATGCATGTATGTTTCTCTGAACTAGATGTCATCCCGGGGGCAAATTTTACTTTAAAACCTTACGTTCCATATTCATGAAATCCCCTGAGGTGGCCGTATGCGGCTCAAGGGAACTGCAAGACAATCCTGCGCTCCCCTTAAGATGCAGCCACTCCTCTCTATGACCCTCCACAGACCTGGACAACTCAAAAACCTACAGAACCACAAAGAATCAACGCCCTCCCATACTGGTGCTTGAGGCTAAAGTGTAGGCTATTTACTTGGAAAGAATGAGTTCAGACAGAAGAGTTTGTGTCAGCTTCTGCTGGCAAGGCTGCCTCTTGACTTAAATCATTTGAGAATGCAGGAATCTTTGTCCCAAAAAAATTCCACATCACTATCCGCCCACCATCGTGTTTTCCAGATGGCTTGAGATGCTTCTTCTGAATTTGCTAAAAACATTATAGTTTACAGACTGTTTGTTCAATTTTTTTTTGTTTTACTTTGTGTTTTGTTTTCTTTTTCAAGATTCAGTTTAATTTACTTGTATAAATTTACATTACGTTACGTTAAAATTACTTTTACATGTGTAAAGTTCTTACAAAATTTGAAATAGGGGGAAACTTCAAAAAGATTTTTTTTCCTTGTTTGACTCTGCTTCTGTAGTTTAGCTTCACTAATTAGTGTCAGATGTTAAGACATACTAAGGATCAATTAACTGTGTTTCGCTGTAACTGAAACAAGTTGCCTTTTCATGTCAGATGACAGCACCACCAGCAGTCTGCTGTAGCACACAAACATTGGCTGCTGTTTGCTTCACTCTTTCAGACCCGTTCACTCAAAAAACAGTTTAATTATGGAGTTTTACAGCTGTGATTACCACAGCCGAGGAGCGGCAAGCTGCAATATTAGTTCATCTATTCTCTTCCTCTTCTCCTCTCCTGCTCTGTAGCTCTGCTCTTTTCTTCTGTATCGATCTTTCCTTGGGCTACGGCGAGCTGAGCTGTGGAGCAATATTGAGCGAATGAGTGGTCATTCTTACATCTTATATTAGACGTGCTTTTAAAGCCAGCACCCTACCGTGCAAATGGAGCACACGCGTGTGGCCAAAACCTCCTTTGGCCAAGTGGCAGTTAACATGGCATCCTACTGGGCAAATGATAGTAAAATTGACTGGGAGTGACACAATAGTGGAGTAAAGACTGTGTTTGTGTACGACAGCGTTCTGAGAGTCTGTTCAATAGTGGGAAGTTATGATCGCTGTCCGATTTGCTGAAGTTCAGGTGACAGACATGAGCATCTCCATGCATGATTGTGTAACTGTATGTAGGACTGCGCTGTGCTGTGGATGGCAGGTGGGGTGCAACAAGGGCAGTTTTAATTTTAAAACTCAGTGGAGTAGAGATAGTTCTAATTTGCTGTGGCTTCCCAAGTGGCCTGGCATAATGGACTGAAAATAGGTTTTGAATTAAAGGTAGGGCCTCCAAACAGCCCCAAATGGACTGAGTGTTAAAGCTCTGCAAAGCACTGAACCACGCACCAACCAGCATGGATGAGCTGAACCCCACCATCAGCAGTGATGCTGCAATGGCCTTTTATTGATAATAATGCCAAACACAATGAACACACATACATTATCTTTGTTTGTGTGTTTTTAAAGCATTAAGGAGCAACCAATCAAATGTTTTCTAATTAAAAGGAGGAATTGTTTTTTTCAAAGTTGCCCCTCCCTTGGTTGTAGAGGATGTTTCATAATTAGTGTTTAATTTCTCCCTCTAAATATTGTTGGTTTCTAATGCACTGAATATTAAATTGAATACTGCAGAATCTTAAGTGTACTTGATTTAAATGTGTGCCTCCATGAAAGGGGCTTAATGGAACAATTATTTACAAGCTGGCACACAAATCCAGTTAAATACAAGAGAAGAGTGCATGTTAGAGGAGCAAACCTGCTTTTCCTGTTTTGAGATGCTGCATGAATGCAGCGCATTTCATTGAGTTATTGAATCTTCAGGGTCTTCATCATCCCTACTGGACTGCAATAAAAACTTACTAACAATCTCACCCTGCGAGAGGATTTCAGCAGTGATTTGAATTCTCTCTTTTTGCTCAGACAGTAAATTATCTTCATTATCCTTAAAGCCTTTCTGTGGGATGTAAGTCATCTGTTATTGTCTATCACTGTTAGGAATTAATTACAGTGTGTATTGAAAAGTCCACCAAATGATGCGTCAGCACTGTGTGCCCCCTCCTCTGCCTGGTAAAATTTGCATCATTATTTTTTGACGGTTGCTGTGTCATTTCCAAGTAAAAGGGAATAACATGACAACACTTGGTCTCACTGACCAAACAGAATACTTTAATGGAATCGGTTCCTCCCATCATCCAGAGTCTTCCATGTTAGGCAAACAGGTTTCAGTTCTGTACCACATTGAAGCTTAAGCCCCAACTGTCCTTACAGGTGGATACGGGCTGCCTTCAGGTAAAAAAAAACTGTCATACCAGCATGGGGCATGCGGGTGCCCTGAACAAAATATTGAGGTCATATGAACCTGTACAGAGAAAATGCAGTTTTTTTTCTATGAGCATGCTGCGGACGATAGTGAACATTCATACAACACATAAACGTTAAGTAAGGGGAAATAGGTGAGATGCAGGTGTGTCATACAGATTTTTCAACCCCCAAATCCTGTGGACAAGGAGCCTGTTAGTGATGGTCATGCTCTTTGCATGTAGCCTGGTTGTTAGAAATGAGGACATTAGAAAATCATAGTGTAATTTTAATCCTACAGGTCTCTAACAGGCATGAATACATCACGTGCATATCCCGTGCATGTGGCATTCTCATGCAGTCAGTAAGAAGTCAGTACCCAAAACTCACTAAAAACTAGACTGTGGCGTAAGGACACTGAACAACAATAATACCCATACATCATAAGTGTGTTCAACCATTGGCCCTTACAAACATTTCACGATACAGTTACCACAAACACGACAATGCCTGTACGTTTCTCTGAAATAGATGGCAAATGTTAATGTAAAAAACATACTTTCCATTTTCACGACGTCCCTTGAGGTGGCAGTACGAGCCACAAGGAACTGCAAGACTTTTATTAAGCCTTTCTTAAAATGCAGCTGCTCCTCTCTAAGACCCTACACACAAGCCCACAGAACCTCTAAGACTCAACTCCCTCCCATGCAGGTGCACGTGGCTAAGGCATAACCTGTTTTATTGGGGCGGCCGTGGTGCAGCGGTAGGGCAGTCGACCCATGATCGTAATATTGCAGGTTCGATTCCCGCCTTGCGCGCCCATGTGTCGAAGTGTCCTTGGGCAAGACACTGAACCCCACCTTGCCTCTGGTGGGAGGTTGGCGCCAGTGTTTGGCAGTGTGTGAATGTGTGTGTGCATGGGTGAATGGGACTGTGACTGTAAAGTGCTTTGGGCCTTCGTTAGAAGGTAGAATAAGTATACGCCATTTACCATTTCTTACATGAGTCAACCTTCTGAATCGGTGCGTGTGACTAAGGCTTAAAGTATGCTCTGTGTGAATAAGGGACACGGTCAAAGGGCTTCATGAGGCCTCTTGAGGTCCTTAGATGACACTCATTGACATGAACCAAACCAATTTTGGACATCATTCATCTCCTTCCATTTCGTCCCTACGGGATCTGAGCTTATCCCGGCCACTTACAGACAAAGGCAGGGGACACCCTGGACAGGTGGCCAGTCTGTTGCAGGGCCACATATCACACACCCATTAATTCTCACACTCAGACCTATGGACAATTTAGAGTTGCCATTTGACCTATGCAGCATGTTTTAGGACAGTGGGAGGAAGCCAGAGACCCCAGAGAGAACCCACGCATGCACAGGGAGAACATGCAAACTCCAAACAGAAAGGTCCCCCATTGATGTTCTGTTTCAGGTCCCCCAGCCAGGATTTGAACCACGGGCCTTCTTGCTGTGAGGCAAGAGTGCTAGCCACTTCACCACCGTGCAGCCCTGGTTAACTACCAGAAAATTCCTGCTGGAAAACACAATCTGCCGCACCATCTGCAGATGACAACTAAAGCCCCATCGTGCACAAGAGAAGCTTTAGGAGGAATATTCTCAATGGGCACTTCTGTGTCCTGTGGACAAAGATGCTCAGAATTTTCTATTTCAAAGCAGACAAGTGTTTTATACTTAGACAAGCCTGTATTGAATGATCCTGATGATAATCACGAACACCATGTCCTCTGGCTGCGTATGTGCAAAAGAAATGGGCAGTTTGCATTTTTAAGAAGGAACTGTGGATACTAAAAGGTAAGTAGAGGTTTTAGAGTAACACATTCTCCCCTGTAGATGATATTTGTTTCAGGGAAATCCTTTTGTATTACAGGAAAACAAAAATCACTAACGCAGTTGACTTCATCCTGTAGAGCAGGAGCTGAAATGTTCCACCTTAAGTTTAAAATTTTCAACTATAAAAAAATTTGGTGACTCTTAAAAAAAAAAAAAAAAGTTAAAGACCGCCAGCTTAAACTATTGAAAACTTGTATCAGGGAAGTAGAAAAAGGCAACTTCCAACACTAACCTTACATATTTAGAGTTTTTAGTTGAATTTTCCAAAACATTAATTATTTATACTATAATTTTCAAAACACAGAAATTGATCCAAATACTGAAATATTTTTTTCAGAGCATTATAAATTTGAGAGATTATATATTCTATAAAAAGCTAGGTTTTAGTATCATAGTATAAATTTAACAGGATGCTTAAAATGTTTCACTGCAATGATAATTTTCACTTTTATCCAACTTTATTGTGGATAAACGAAATTACAAAATGTATATACACGAGTGCATCAAAAACAAAGCAATGATTATTACATGTTCTACAACAAACAATTACAACACAAAGCATGCAAAGAAGAAATAATAAGTTAGAAAACAATGGACAAAAACAAAAAGAGAATTTAACACGAGAAAATATTACTCAAACAGAGAAGAAGAAAGATCCCAGTGAGGAATCCTTTTGCAGTACAAAAATTTTGGTTATTGTAGAAGTTCAATAATAAAACCTGGAATGATAAAATGAGATGGTTTTAATACCTGCCATAACATCGATGTACAGAATTCAAGACACAAGTGGATGAGTAGACTTAATCAGTCTACCAATCAAGGCTGGATATCCCCTAAATGCCATGACTGCCCTCCCAAATGTGATGGCCCCACAAAAATCCTCAATTAATTAAAGAAATAAAAATGACAAAAAACAAAAAGAAAAACTAAAAAAAAAAACAATTACAAATAATTATAACTAAAATAAATGACAAAAGAACATAAGGATGAATGGACAGTTGTTGTTTTTTTACATGACTTTTTACATTTATAAAACCGATGTTATGTATTTTCCAAGCACTGGCAGATCCCCACTAACATAAATGACCGGCGACTCTCCATGACATCATCGAGTGGTAGAAACATCCATGTCTATATCTCTCCATTTGGAGGGATAAATGTAGGAGGAGAGAGAAGCCATAGGGTAGGGAAGCAATTCGGATTCAGCCCAAGAGTTTAAATTTTTGGACTTTGCTGAATAATTTGCGTTGCATTAATCAATCAGGGACTCAGCTTGGCCTTGGCTATGGTGTGTTGATGACCCGATCGGCGGGTGAAGACTAAAAAACCAACAATCTGACTGTTCTCTGAGGCAAAAATAATAAGGTCCTCTAATTTTAGTCTCATGTTTAATTTATTCTCTCTTCTGACTTTGTAGAACAGCATGTCATCTAACTGGAAGAACTGTTGAAAGTGGACGTCATTCCAACACAGCTTCTGCAGTAGATAGTGAACCTCAAGATCATCTCAAGAATTCAGACATGGAGATGTGATTACCGATGCTTTTTTAGAGGTATTCAACATAAATAAACCTGATCTCTTATCCGTCATCACTCTCATCACATCATTCATGTCTTCCATGTATTGCCTGTAAATTAGATATTCACTCAATACTTCCATGAAGCAATGACGCTGAAATCTTTTAACAGTAGCCCCTCCTATGTCGTCAGTTGCACCAAGTTTTAAAACATTTTTGGACAACTGCTGAACAGTGAATTTGATGTGCATCAAAAAAGAGGTGGGGGATGGAAATTTAATGCGCAAATTATGTTCGATATGAATGTAGCATAAGACTTGTTCTGGATTTTTGAATTCTACTTTTTAAACATTTTTATTATTATTAAAAGCTGAAGCAGGTTTTAAACCTGTGTCCTGGTGCCTGATATTTCTGATCCCTAACAATGAGAGTGAATGTTTTTTGTTCTTACTCTCATTATTTAAAAAAAAAAAATCTTTATAAAACATTCAAGCTGAGTCTGTTTATGACAATAGATGTATCTGTCATTTGTATTGATCATCAGACGTGTTAGCTCTGGTGATCAGTTGATTACTGCTTTAAGAAAAGCATTCTTGAATAAAACTGAAAAAAATGATGACAGTGCAGCAGCTCAGCAATGTTTGTCTTGATTGAACAGAAGTAACTGTAATTTGGTTTGTCAGTTTGACATTCAGGACATAAAATACACAGATACAAGAAGACATGCGGTTAGACAAACTCTGAATGATGGATAACGTCTTGTAGTAAATACAGCTACATGAATACCTGTCCAAACCAATGTGATCAAACATCACTGCAACCACGTTTATTCAGCATGTAAAGCGGAGGTCACTAACAGACGCACCACAGTTCCAGTTCAGACCCCAACAAACACATGAAACTGAATGTAATAAAAGATAATTCAATGGAGCGCTGCCACT